>QTSX02002232.1:0-289546 GCA_014839935.2 Entomophthora muscae
CCAACTGCTACTGGTCCCTAGTCCAGAAAGAGGAATGCAATTAGGCCGCTCAGGTGACTTGGTGAACCAAAGCGGCAAAATTAAGCATCTCTGTTCACCAGAGTATGCCCAACCAGGACCTGATGCCCTCCAGACCCCAAGCCAGAATCCATGCCACACCGGCAAACTGCCCCTGGATCTGAATCCTGTGAAAAGTGAAGAAGCAAAATCACATGGTATAAAAATGCTGGCAGTGTGGTGATGATCATATTGTCATTTTTGATAATAAAGTTTTATGAACCTTTGGTTCAAACAAATCTTACCATATCTAGTCTTAGTGATCTTCCATCTTAATTCTGGCCAAGTAGACAACCAGTCCGCCGCCCCCTCCAGAGACCAACCTGCCAAACCGCCCCAGGAATTATACCGTCCCCCGGGAGCCCCCTTTGGACCTGTGCACTTTACTGAATACCCACCCAACCCGGCCTATTCAGAGTACAACTTGGAAACCATTCTCATTGCCAACCCTTTGGCAAGGACTAGAGAAACCAAATACATAGGATGTAAAGGAAAGTGGTACAAAAGGCCGCCAAGGTTGTTCAAAGACAAGTACAATTATCTACCTGCCTACTTTGTTCCCATGACTCCACCCTTAACCCCTAGACCAGACCGCCCGCTGGAACCTCCTGCCGCCAAGACCACCTCTACCCAACTGTGGAGTACTCTATATTACTTTGACAGGGTTGGTGGATTCCATGGTCCCCAACTCTGGACCCTGGTCCCTGCTCGGGTGATCCATCTCTTACATTATCAAGTTAGCACCCATTCTATGGTGGGCCTTGCCCGCCGGCTCGGCCACACCTCACCCCGAGCCGCCCAATGCCTCTACCTATGACTGGCTTCCTGACACTTGTTATAGTTGAAGAATGAAAGAATGTAGCTGAGAGAATAGACCTAGATTTCAAAGGACTTCTGAAAGATGAGTGGCTACCAATTGCAGTAAGTGATGGGTGACAGGGTGAACAAACTGACATAGATAACAATCAGTGGAGGAGGAACTTATGGCTGAAGGAGGGAGCTGAACAGTGCCGTACAAGCTCTGCATTGTGGAAGAAACTGCTGAGGCCAATGATCTCTGGGATCTGACATCAGGGGTGAATTCTCCCCGTAGTAATTGAGCTATAGTTGTGGCTACATTTTGTACTACCATAGAGTAGTTATCAGCAGTAGCAGGAGGAATATCTCAAATAGTACCACCATTTAACAGAAAAAGAGAGAGGGGGTGAGCTCAGGTTCAGAGTCACCCAGGGAAAGCATCCAGTTGCTGATTCCTTTGTCCCCTGTGGGAGGGGGATTGGGGTTGGAATCCATTTGATTTTCTTGGAAGAGTTTCCTGGCAAGGAGCACCAGTTGTCGGGATCTTGGGGGTGTCCACAAGATGAAGTTGACTACAATTAAAGATTGTGCCAGCTCTTTGAAGAAAATAAGATGTTAGCACTCTGAACAACTAACAGCTACTACTGTTTATAATGATTAAAACAATGGCTGAGACCTAGGAGCAGAATCTACTAACTGGGATTCAGCAACAGTATAAAAACTTATAAACTGAGAATAATTTCCTTACAGTTTATGAGGATCACACTCAATTAAAATATATATAGAGTAAGAAATGATAAGTTTATTACAGAAGATAGAGCCAGGTATTTATAGCCTCAGCAGGTTTCAGGAACAGAAGAAATACCTAAGGGGATTGATTTATTCTCCATAGTTGGTTTAGGAATAGACATCTTTATTGTGTTTCTTGAAGATTGACTTCTTCTAGATTCAGATTTGGAAGGAAGAATGTCATCAAGATTTTGGGGTTGCTGCGGAGAGATTTGGCCACTTTCTGCGGAACAGGGTAGGCTCGAGTCTTCCACCGAGCCAAGAGGTTTACCATTAGACTCAGCTGGGACATAGTCACTGACAATGAGTTTAGAGGATTATATAGTATCACGAGAAGCCGTATGCTGTCCATGTATGACATGGGGCTTGTCCAGGTACTGTTCCATTTAGGATTCAAAAGGTTTGATCCCAGTATGAGATGAGCAGCTGATAAGAATTCCATCAACTTAATGTTTAATCAGGGGATCACTCAGGGAATTACTTCCCCGAGAGGGAGTAATCGTAGATGTTACAGCATTGGCAATAGATCTGGTGCCATTATGATCGTGTTCTTTGACTGAGGAAACTTGTTTAATTCTGAATTTTTTTCTCTTATTCTCAGCTTTAAGAGCTACAGTAGCTATAAGGCTCTTTAACACTTCTGGAGCTCCCTATTAGTGATAATTGTGTTGATGGTGATGCAATGTTGGTACAATTTTTTAAGCTGTTTGCACCTTTCTTGGCAAGCTTCATATCTGAATCTTCTAGTTCAAATACCAATCAGCAGAGTTCTTCCCCTTGCATTGAGTTCACTCTTAGTATAAGTGGATTCATATCCTGCCCACTCATTTTGCCAATATTCAAATTAATTAAACTAATATTTATATTTGAAATAATTAAACTTAAGATAAACCCACCTGCATCAGATGTGAACTCGATCCAAGGGGAATGAACTCTGCTGATTGGCATTTGAACTAGAAGATTTGGAGATGAATATTTCTGGCAAAATGCATTTGAAATGACAATTCCATTAGAAAGCCTTATAGTTGGCACCAAGTGATAAAGCTAAGTATTATTAAAGTTCCGTTTTATCATAGATAGTCCAAATAAGATCCCAGTTTGTTACTTGGACATAAAGTTAAATTGTTGTAGGTATAGAGCCCTTGGGCGTTTACCGAATTATATTAAACCCAAGCTAAACTATGTTATTAGGGATTGATGAGATAAAAAATTAGCCTTGGTCAGGTGGCAGTACCAATTGAGAATTACACTGTACCCTTTAAGATTGGACACCTAAAGCAAAGGCTAGAAACGCGTTAAGAGTCAAACAATAAATGGTATATGGCGATTAAATAATATTATTTCTATGATTCAAATTGCAATGTGACCATTAGAAAATAAAAGACATGTGAGCGTTTTGGGTACTAAAATCAAATATTTAAAACATCAATAGATTCTAGCTAAAACAGACGTAAGTAAATCGGATTAAAATAATAGACTCTTTAACTGATACGTTCCCAAGATCGACAGATGAATATCCTACACCCCAAATTAAATCATCCTATTTTCTTGAGGCGATCTCTTCCGGCAGCAACTTTAGTCTCTACGTTTGAAGCATTCTCGTTGATTTTATCCAAGCGCGTATTCTGGTTATCGATTTCATCAGTCATAGCCAAAGACATGTTCTTGAGTCGGCCTAAAGCAGAAGAAATAGAATCGAGATTGGAATCGATCTCCTTTTCCATATTTAACCCTTCTTCATCTTCCTCAAAGTTGTATTGGGAATTGGGCCCACCCAGAGAAGCTTTTGATCCAGACGAGGGGGCAGGGCTTGGCTGATCACTTAAATTGCTTCCCATACCGGCCTGTCTTTCAGCTCGAAGGCTTTCTTCTTGCTCAAGTTGAGCTTGATGCGCTGCCTTGAGCTTATCGATTTTAGTAGGATCAGGTCTACTCTTGAAAGGATTTCGGATGCGGAAACCACTAAACATTGAGCCGTTGACCTTTTTCAGCTCCTTAGATTGCTCCAAAGCTGCATCCGCTTGAGCATCGGCCATTTCCAGTTGGCGATCAATAGAGTTTATTTTGTCTGGGGGAAATAAGTTACAATACAAAACACTACCTCACCTGACTGCCTTCCCAGTCTTTCTAAAGTATTCGCTGCCACATCTTCAGATTCTGCTAGCTTAGAAACGGCATTCCGTGTGGCTGCTAAAGAGCTTTGTTTTACACTGCGGATTTGGGTTTTTAAAGAATCAATGCTCTCGTCCTCCTGGGGAGCAGGGGGAGTCTTTTCCAACATCGTTGGAGGATTCATTTTTATATTTGCGATAGTTATCCATTCGAAGGAACAAAATAAAAGCGGAGATAAGGTAAAGGATAGAGTAACGAAGCAAGAGAAGAACAATAAAAAAGGGTATCAACCACGAGCTACTTTTAGCTCTGGACCTTGCACTAAAAGATCAAATTGAAATATGCTTGTCGTGCTGTGACATAGATTTGTTCCGAATTGAAGCCCCAGAGTGCTTTAGATGAGCTTGACGTCAATCAATGAGCTGTGATACGTTTTATTACACAATGCCTTTAAGATAGCATACTCGATTACTCAATGCCATGGGTTTGCAATTCAAGGCTGTAACATGCCATCAAATCTGGCAGTGAATAATTGGACTACAGCCATCAAGTGTGCTCTTTTTTAAGTATAATAAATTTATAATAAAAAACATTTTTTCACTAAAATAGCCAAAACCAAGGTTTGACTTTCGATGCCCATCCAAAAGCATTTAAATTCCAAACTAAAACTAGTTATAAAAGTTGATCAAAATCCAGATCCCCTACCCAAGTTCCACACTACTGAGGTGACAAGCCAAACAAAACCTGTTTCACATGGAATAGGCAGTGGATATTCAAGCTTGGCATTCCCTGGTTACCAACTTATTATATTCAGTTGTTTTAATAACTTGGCCCATCACTTTTATTTCCACCTGCAAGGATTTCAATCACTCTTGAACTATTTGAGTACCAACCTGATTGTACTTTTTACTTGAATGGCACTCAACCCCAAACCCAGGATATATTAAGATGCATGTCATGCTATGTGGGATTACTGACTACACAAATAAATTTTGACTGGGTGCAGCTACATTTCAGCATGATTTATTATTTATCCACCACTGCTTATTCAAAGCATAACTTGAGGAGATAGAATAAGCTCTGCCAACACCAACCGAATTGTCCAGTACAGTTTTTATAAGAGAATTTACTGATACTTGCAATTCAAGCCATAATTTTACCATCGGAACATCACGAATGCAACCAGGAGAATTATCGTCAACTCCTATAAATCTAAATACTAATTTATTTATAGAACATACTTAAATATCTAAGACTATTTTAGAAACCCCCACTGACATTATGTGCACATATTTTCAACAGCAGCTGGCGTAACACCTAGACTGATGAATTTAAAAAAGTACTTACATCAACAGTTATATATGTACATCTTATAACATATGCCTAAAGTTAAACTTACAATACAGTGGTTTCACAGCTGTGAGGATGAATAAAAAACTCATCCCAAAACAAACCGAACTCAACTGTAAACAAAATAGAGATGAACCGGTTGCTGGCTGTAGATATGAATCAAATCAGTCAATCAGCAAATGGCCAAGCATAAAACGAGGGGCAACTGTGGTAAAATTGACTCCTTGGTGATCAACTATTAAGTAAAGTGATAATTCAGCTTTTTGCCTGATTGACTACTGGAGATTGACACTTTTTAATTAACGGATCTCGATATACTGAAACTTTTAATATAAATAATTAAACTATACAACTATGGTATACTAAAGTGACCCCAGAAGTTCTAGAAATGCAATAAAAACTGTACCTTTTAAACAAGAATAATGAGACAAGCAATTATTTCTCATTTTACTATGTAATTTACACTCTTTATTATAAAAATATTTTTTATTACCATAAAAATTAAAATTATAGTGAGACAAAAAAATCATAAACACAATAATATAAGTTATGCAGAATACAAAGAAATATTTTTTTGATATACTTCACATAAGTACAACTGTGAATATCTTATATTTTATTAGGAAATTAAAAAATCAAGATATTTCATTCACTTTCAACTATAACTATTCATCTCAAACTTATCACACATATAAAATAATCAGTACTACTGTAAATTCAGAACCTGAACGTAAAAATGCGGGATTATCAAATCCTTGGTCCAAATTTTGAATCACTTTTGCGGGATGACCTTTTTTTAATTAAATTGATTTTTTGAGTATTTATTTGAATATTTGAAAATGCGGGAACTCATAGCCACTTTGCAAAGTTCAAGTTGAACTGCATATTTCCAATGGACGAAATGAATTAACTGGAATCAGATTTGAAGAGTTCAAATCCATCAACCATTTTTATTAAGTTTACTGTGTTTTTTTGGAATTGCGGGATTGTCAAATCCATGAACCAAATTTCAAATCACTTTTGAATGTCACTAGTAAACTCAGATATTAATTGCAGGAACTGGAATCCAAATTGAATGTACAGTAAGCACACTAGGAAACACCAACCTAAATCAAGAAGCTCCACCACAACTAAAATCAAACTAAATATTCAATCTCAATAACCATAATTAGACATAAAAAGTTATTAAACTTTAAAATCATCCATACCCAGAAAGTATACAATATTATTCACTTCAAATCACAGATATAGAAATTCTGTTACTATTCAAGGCTAACTCAAGAGAAAATAACTACCCACAACTAAACCAATAAATCCAAATAAATACATATCTAATCTAAAAAATATTTTTTATTTTATTTTATGGACCGTCAAGCGCATTCTCAACCCGCTCCTGCACCAGCCCGCAGGGCAGCGCAACCAAGCGTGATCCTACCTTCTACACAAAGGTTCTCATCCCCTGTGTTGAGCCTGGTAGCCAGGATGCCGTGGTACCTGCCAAGGGCCGGCGTCAGTTGACGGATAGTGAGCGTGAAGCTCTCCTTAACTGCTTGAATGGGGGAACGGCGGTTTGGGCTATTGCGTCCCAATTTGATGTCACAGCCAGATACATTGCCAACATCAACACCAAGTATGGCAACACTGGCAAATTGCCAAATCCACCAAGACTAAGCGGCAGCCCAAACTCCTTCAGCCTGTTCATATTGATGCAATCAAGCAGTGAGTAGCCAAGGATTGCCACCTGGACACACTTGCTGTCCAATCAATGCTTGCCACAGAGCTCAGGCTTTCTGTTTCTAAAACCCTTGTTTACAAAGCAATGTTTGATTTGGGCTTCTTGTAGAAGGTGCTCAGAGTTTCTCTGTACAATAGGAACAGTGAAAAGACCATCAAGGATTGACGCATTTATGTCAAGACATATCTGGTACTAAAGGAGACTGTGAATGTCCAGTTCTTCTATATCAATGAATTGTTGTTTTCCTCCTCACTCAGGTCTAGGCATGGGTGGGTTGAGAAGGGGTCCAAGGACAGTGTAGCCCATTGTGCAGCTGTCTATTCCCAGACCTATTCCATTATCACACTTCTTGGTCCTTGCGGGTTGGACCAATACCAAATGATTAAGGGCTCCCATAACAGTAGAACATTTCTTGATTTTCTCTGAGCTGTCAAGGAGTACCTTCAGATAAATTACAGCAGCACAACCAACATTGTTGTGCTTGATAATATCAGGCTCCACAAAGTGGATCTGGTTGTGTCTGAGTTCCCCCATTGACAAAAACAGCCATTCTGCCAGCCACTGCCTTGCAGACTGCCCAATGAGACTCCTCTTCCTTCCGTCTTATTCTTCATTTCTGAATCCAATTGAGGAGGTGTTTGATTGGATCAATAATAAGGTGAAACAAGGCCTCCCTTAGGACACAGAGGATCTCTTCAACATTCTCAAGATCAGCCAATTTGCAATGCCACCCAATGTAGTGGCAGCTTTCTATGAGCACTCAGAATCCTTTCTCCCTGAAGTCCTGGTCTCTGAGCCAATCAGATAAATGGGCGTTCTGGGTTTTATTCAGTTTTAATTTTATTTAGTTTTTTTTATTAGGACTCAATAATTATTATTTATATATAATAATGTGACGTTTGAATGTATTATAGATGTAAGAATATGTAGAAAAGGTAAGTAAAATTAATTATACTAGGTATGAGGACAAATATTTTTATTATAATGCACTGAATATTATATTGAATGTTGCGCTAACAAATAAATAAATTAAAAAAGATAAAATAGATTAATTTTATTTAAATAATTGTGAATCCTTGTTGGTACTTTGGCTTTTTTAAGCTACAAATTGGACCTTGCAAGTCATCATCTGATCCTTATTATTTCAGTGCCACTATAGCAATACAGCATGAAAACCAATGATTTTCATGTATCTCTTACTAATTAGTATTTCTGACGTGGGTCAAGCATATCAAATATATTTATCAAATCATATTACAAGGGAAAGGTAATTTGTTTCTAAACAATCACTTGTTTAGCACATAAGTGGAGCAGGTTGCTTGATGCAGATAAATTCAGTTCTTGTTGTTTAACTATGTAAGAAATGAACCAGTACTTGACAAGCTAATAAATAAAAACATTTTTAACTTTTTTTAATATTTGACATGGTTGCAACTTTAACTAATGTCTTGTAATATATTTAGATATGTTAATATTATAATTTAAATACTAAAATTTAAAATAAAAATTAAAATATTAAAAGTAAAATTATAATTATAAATCTTAAAAGTTAAATATTAAAGTTTAAATAATCAAAATATAACAATTTTATTAAATTGTGATTTATTCAATATCAAAATATTTGATATTAAAATTTTAATATTAACTTTTAGATACTAAAATTTTTAATGTTGAATATGTAATATTAAAAAATTTATAGTAAACCTTTAATATTACATATTTCAATATTAAAATTTTTGTATTAAAATATAAAAAGGTAAAAATAAATTTTAATTTGCAAGGGGAAAATATTTTTTGGGGGATGTTGATTGCAAAGGGAATGTGATTATTCCGGGGAATTATACCCCAAAATTAAGTTTTTGGCTAAAACATCTAATTGGATCCACATACTCTTCTGTATGTGGTGGACAACCCTGGATGCAATTGCTAGAGGGGTGGCGCCCTGTACCCCGGTGGTTGTTGATTGTTTGATAAAAGGCAGGCAGGTGAGGGAATCAATCAATAGGTTTTTTTCAGGGGGCACGTAGTACCCGTATAACATCCCCTGTGCAAAGGAGTCATACAGGACGTGCTCAACTGTCCTATATCCCTGTGGTGTCTTCTGGCAGTTGAGGGCTACACGGAAAATATCCATGTGAATAGGTATATGCTCTAACTTTTTGACGTTGGTTTTTAATATGCAATCTAGGAGGATTCCCAGGTATACCGCAATATGGATTCTCTGCAAGGTATACTTTTCTGAGAACATGCATGATTTTTTGAAAGTTTGAACTAACCTATTAATATAGGATGTTTGATTGAACTTGAAGAGGGTTCTGGGGGGCGCCTGACTTGTATCAGCCCCCAGGCCTCAGCAAACAAAATAAATAAAGGTTTGAAAGTATTCACAAGGACTGCATCCCCGACTTTATTTGACAGTGCCTTAAAAACTTCATTAAAAATTGCAGTTTTCAAATATTCATTTCCTATTTGAAAGTCAGTTTTTATTAAATTCTTTTCATATTTGTTGATGTTTTTGAAGGGGAATCTTTGAATACTTTTGTATATGTATTCATCAAAGTTCAGTTTGATATCCCCGCAAATTTCAATCATTTCTTTGATTTTGATAGTTGATCCTAGTTCATATGCTTCCCTTATCCATGGTGAGCACCCCACAGGAGGTGAATATTCCCTATCTTGAGCTTCAATATTAAAAAACATATTCATATTCTGTTGAATTATTTTATTTATTTGGTTTTTATTTATTTGCTTTACAGAGCCACAAGTGTATGGTAACCCCCGTAAAACCAACTCGGTGTATAAGCTGCCACTTCTGCAACCTCATTCCCATCCATGGTGATGACTAAAATAAATATAAGTTAAACATAAAAAGACTTACTAATTGTTTCTCCTGTGGCCCCTTCAGCCACAGGCACCATTTTGGCAAACTTCATGAGTGTTGGATGCTCTTCATTGATTTTTCTAGGCTTAATTTTTCTTATTTTTCTTGCAACTTGTGCTTCCTCTTGATTTTCATTTGATAAAGCTTCTGTATTTCTTGAAGCGCTTCTGCTTCTTGCTTGTGTTTCATTTTCATCTGTTTCCATTTGATTGTTTTCCTCTTCATTGGTGTTAATTTCCTTTTGAATTACAGTTCCTTTGATTAGTTTGATCTTATTGTTTTCTTTGGCCCCCTGCCAGAGCTCCCACAAATTGTAGGCCACATTGTTGAACTTCAGACTTGATAAAATTGTTCCCTGTAGTTTAAGTAATGCTTCTTTGTTCTTTTCATCTACTGTAAATTCATAACCTGAACGTAAAAATGCGGGATTGTCAAATCCTTGGTCCAAATTTTGGATCACTTTTGCAGGCAACTCAGCTGAGTGAGAATTAAAATATTTAATAAAAACAACCATTTATTTTATTTTTTTGGTTTATTTAAATTGGAAAATTTCAAATCTCTTGAGCAGATAACTCAACTAACAAAAGACAAAACCCAGCAAACAAATCCAGGATACATGAATCAGAAATGCGGGATTCTAATGTACAATTTGAGATTTCCTGTATTTCAAACAAATCATAGACATCATGTAAAACTTAACAAATCTGAAATTGCAGGATTGTCAAATCCAAGAACCAAGTTTCAAATCATAATTGCAAGGAATTTGAAATAAATATAATTTATGGGTGTCTCAAAAAGAATGCTAAAGGATATAGAGTGGATTTATGCTAATTCTTTTAGGAATCATAAGCATTCTCAAAAATCACCCTATTCCATTTTAGGACAGCTAATATTTAGATGCTTGATCACAGTAGATTTCAGAAAATGCTAATGATAAATTAGAATGATATATTACAATCTATCTTATCACATTGTCTTTCCTTTGGTGTGTTGATAATGTGCTTGAAATTAATTGGACAGCTTCACCTCCAGTTGCCTTGGCTATAGGAAATCAAGCTGTCCAATTAATTGCAAGCACATTATCAACACACCAAAGGAAAGACAATGTGATAAGATAGATTGTAATATATAATTCTACTTTATTATTAGCGTTTTTTAAAATCTACTGTAATCAAGTATCCTTAGTAGCAATACATGAATACATAGTCAGTAAACTAATGGTTTATCTTTCCCCCTCTCCTTCTTCCTTGAAACTTTTAAAAAAATTCTGCATCATCAGGAGAGTAGCTCATAAATCATTATATGGGTTTATGGTCACTATATTAGTGATTTAAAGTGCAGAATATTGCATCATTTCCAGTTTAGATCATTTTTCATTTCACTTAATTTCATGTCTAAACATGGGTGTTTAGATTGGATTTTTCATTTGATCTTATCCAGAGTGGAGCTTCTTAATTTGGGTTGATTTGTCCTAGTTACTTACTGTACATTCAATTTGGATTCCAGTTCCTGCAATTAATATCTGAGTTTAATAGTGGCATTCAAAAGCAATTTGAAATTTGGCTCTTGGATTTGACAATCCCGCTATTCCAAAAAACATAGTAAACTTAATGGAAATGGTTGATGGATTTGAGAGCTTCAAATCTGATTCCAGTTAATTCATTTCGTCCATTGGAAATATGCAGTTCAACTTGAACTTTGCAAAGTGGCTATGAGTTCCCACATTTTCAAATATTCAAATAAATACTCAAAAAATCAATTTAATTAAAAAAAGCCATCCCGCAAAAGTGATTCAAAATTTGGACCAAGGATTTGACAATCCCACATTTTTACATTCAGGTTCTGAATTTACAGTATAATATTTCCCAATTTATCCAGAGCATCTTTTGACTGGATTAGTGGCTGGCCCTTGTTACCCAGCTTTCCTGTCACTATTTCCCTGATATTTTTTTCTATTTCAACAACCTTTTGCAGGTGTGCTTCTAATTTGTTGATCAAGTTATAGATTGTTGACATTTTGTTTGAATTCCATCAAAAAGCTGGTTTTCATAGTACTATCTTCAAAGCAGATAAATTCTTCATCATCATTAAAAAATTAAAGACAATAAACGTAAATATTGCATTAGAATATTGCAATTAGACGTCAACTCTTGATATTTTGATGTTATGTGCATAACTCAATGCATTTTGTTAAATAAAATCCATTATAAACTTGGCCTTTTCCATTATAATTTAATTAAATGGACTGTGTTTATATTAGGGCCATTAACACTTAGTAAAAATATTGAAAATTAGTGCGTTTTACAGCCTGTATATTTACCTATTGGTAATAACTCTGTAAACTTTTCAGATGGATTTTGCGAGGATATAATGTAATGGGTTAACAAATTACTGTTTATTTTCACTAATTGGTTGATTTTTTTGCTGTGGCCATTGTGCATTTTCTGATATTTACGCACTAGTATCCAATTGGTTGGCTTCACATCCAATCACACAGGAAATAGGAAAACAAGCCGCCACCCCAAGACTGGATGTGGTTGGGGGCTTGTTTTCTTATTGCCTGTGCAATTGGATGTGAAGCCAACCAATTGGATACTAGTGCGTAAATATCAGAAAATGCACAATTGCCACAGCAAAGAAAATCAGCCAATTAATGACAATAAATAGTAATTTGTTAACTCATTACATTATTAACTCGCAAAATCCAACTAAAATGTTTATAGAATTATTACCAATAGGTAAATATACAGGCTGTAAAATTCACTAATTATTAATATTATACTAAGTGGTAATGGCCCTAATATAAACACAGTCCATTTCATTAAATTATAATGGAAAAGGCCAAGTTTATAATGGATTTTATTAAACAAAATGCATTGACTTATGCACATAATATCAAAATATCAAGAGTTGACATCTAATTGCAATATTCTAATGCAATATTTACGTTTATTGTCTTTAATTTATTAATGATGATGAAAAATATGTCTGCTCATAATTTTAAGCTATTTGTAAAATGTACAACATTTTATTAATTATGGGAAATTCTAATAATGTAAAAAATATATTTTTAATTATGAACTGAAAGAACAAAATCAATTTTAATGAGTTGTCACAAAGAAAAGATTTATTTACTAATCAAAGGACAGGAATGGGAGGGAATGGGCGGAATGAACATTGCCTTCATCTGCGCCTATGAAAGGGACAGCATCAGAGATAGTGGTGAGGGAATGGGTGGTGGTTTGGGAGTCAGGGTTGGAAGGCAGGTGGCTTGATGGGGGGGTTTGTTGACTGGGAAGGGGCAGCAAGAGCTGATTGCTTCAATTTCTTGAATTCTTCCTCTGTCACATATACTGACTTGAAAAAACAGATGGACTGGCGTGGGGGGGCGGGGGTAGTTTCTGGACTTATCACTATCACTTGCATAGAAGATGATGAGATCAAATAAGTCCTGGACAGATGCAGAAGGGAAAAGCTCATACCCCTTATCAATCTGGATGCATAGTTTGTTGTAGTTGGCAGGCTTCAAGCGCCTGAGGGAGGAACCAAAATTGTAGAGACATACATCTGCAAGATGCATGTTGGCGTAGTTGATGGGGTAGGACCAGCAGGTATGCCCTACAGCCCTGATTTCTTGGGTTGCCCATTCCCGCTGCTTCATCTCTTCACTCAGCACAACTGTGTGCACAGTTTTTGTGTGGTCCACTCCTCCAGCATGGCCTTGAGCTCTGTCTGGTAGGCATACCCATCTGCGGTGTTAAATATTGCCGAGTAATAATTGATGCCCAATGGGGAAACTGCCAATAAAACCCCAACAAACCAATACAATATTGGGCCGCGCTTGAACACGTCAGACTGGATACGCTTCTCTCCAAAGTCTTGGATACTTGCAGATATCTTAGCATAAAACAGGAAGATTATGTCATTACGGGCCCTCATTGCCCTTCCTTTGATAAAATTGATAATAGTTGAATTGTAGATGTCAGTGTCCATCAAAATGGGGCCACTGAGAACTTGATTGGACAAGATTCTAGCAGCAGCCACAACTCTGTGCATCCACAAATTCACTGTTCTTTTGTTGGTGAAGATGCTGTGGAGTCCCAACTGGAGACATACCTGAACCAGGGGCATCCGTGGGTCACGTTCCATAATGGCCATCATAAGGGGATGGGCTTTTTCACCATCAGTTGAAGTACAGGCACCAGTTGGGGTCTTCTTGAGAGGGGGGCCACAGTTGGTGTGGGCTCACAGCGTTGCAGATACAGTGGACTTTGCAAACCTCATTGCAGCCGCAATTTCCCCAAGAGACATAAGCTTCCCTTGCTTTTCAACCATTTTGAGAACAATCTCTGGAGTGATTAGTTTTCTTCTGTGTCTTGCAAGCTGATTGGCTGGGGGAGGGATGTGTTTATCTTGGGAACTGGTCAATGCCATCTGATTGGCTGTTTTGGGATTCTGGGCTCTCTGGGTGACCCCATGGCTAAAATGGCTGGTTCTGGATGTCATTGCTGATAAGGGATTTGGGTTGGCAGCTGCCTGTGCATGGTGGGCAAACAGGGTCATGCTGGAAGTTGCAGGGGAAAGAACAGACTCCTGGGTGGGGCTTGCGGAGGGGCCTGCAAGTTGGGAGTGACCATAGACAGAGTCTTTGTTGTTAAGAGACCCTGCATAGCCCTGCATGATTTTGTCAAGGCCAGAGAACAGCTCATTAACTTGGTTGTTATTGAAAGAAGGTATAATAAATTTTTATTAAAATTTTAAACTCAAGAAGAGGAAAGTACATTTTAGTCAATTTTATTGTTATATATGTTAATTTTGTGAATATTATGATCTTAATTTTAGCCGTCCTAAATTGGAATAGGGTGATTTTTAAGAATGCCTATGATTCCTGAAAGAATCAGCACAAATCCACTTTAGATCCTTTAGCATTCTTTTTGAGACACCCATAAATTATATTTATTTCAAATTCCTTGCAATTATGATTTGAAACTTGGTTCTTGGATTTGACAATCCTGCAATTTCAGATTTGTTAATTTTCACATGATGTCTATGATTTGTTTGAAATACAGGAAATCTCAAATTGTACATTAGAATCCCGCATTTCTGATTCATGTATCCTGCATTTGTTTGCTGGGTTTTGTCTTTTGTTAGTTGAGTTATCTGCTCAAGAGATTTGAAATTTTCCAATTTAAATAAATCAAAAAAAGTCAAATTAAATGGTTGATTTTATTAAATATTT
Organism: Entomophthora muscae; assembly: GCA_014839935.2. Lineage (NCBI taxonomy): Eukaryota > Fungi > Entomophthoromycota > Entomophthoromycetes > Entomophthorales > Entomophthoraceae > Entomophthora > Entomophthora muscae. Next base: position 14,962 of record QTSX02002232.1, read on the forward strand.
TAATTTTCACTTAGCTGAGTTGCCCACAAAATTGATTCAAAATTTGGACCAAGGATTTGACAATCCCGCATTTTTACGTTCAGGTTCTGAATTTACAGTATCTAATCAAATAAAAAAATAGAAAACTTAAAACTAAAAACTAAATGATCAAAAACTAAAAAGTAAAAAGTAAAGCTAAAAATTTAAAAGTAAAAATCATATAAGCAAGCAAGTTTATTCTTCATCCTTCTTCCCCCTTTTCATTTTAGCCCCTTCCAGGAGGGCAATGGCAATAAGCTCAAGATGCTGCTTGATCTCAGAGGACTTATACTTGTGCTTTGCTGCACCCTGGATGGCCTTTGTGAAGAGGGTGGATTTGGTGGTAGGCTTGGTGGGGGACACAGTTGGCCAGATCTCTGAGCTTGGAGATAGTCTTCTCCTGCTCATGTTAGAGAAGAGAGAAGAACTTGTTGAACTTTGGGTGAAGCCCAAAGTTAGCCTTTAGATGCTTGTGATAAGCCTCTACAGCCAAAGTGGTCTTCAGCTCCCCGTTGACAGCTCCTGGTAAACGTTCCAACTGGCCTTGGCACAGGCCTTGCCTCGCCTCTGTGTGACAACCTTCCCAATCCACTGGGGCTCAAAGTACTCAAGAAAAGGCTTGAACTCTGGATGCTTGGCTATTTATGGATCCTTTGATAGAACCTTGAACCACTGCACAGTGTGTCTTGGCTTTAAAAAAGCCAAGGCACTAAACTGTGTAAGCACAAATTTGCAGCTGTCCAAAGTACCCCTCTGGCTCAACCTATAAAGCTTGGCATGGGCCTGAACATTGCAAGCAACTGCTTGGCAGAAGTGGAAGTGGCATCCCTGCATATCCCTTCTAAGCAGCTGCTCAAATGCATTGAACTGAGAAGGCTCAAAGTCCATAATGCACATGTTGGCCCCAGAGCTCTCAGCCTTACCTTTTCCTCTGAGTCCAGGGTAGCCTGGTCTTTGTCAGTGTCAGGAGGATCAACACAGGTGTGGGGGGTCTTCTTGGCATTGTTGTTTCTGGGGGAAAGGAGGGAAAGTGATTTACAAAGGATAGAGAAATCACAGGTGTATATGGCCTCAGTGGCCCCAGGGAGAAGGAAGAAGGCAAGTGGAATCACCCGGATGTCTATCTGGGCATGAATTATCCAGAGCTGGTAGAGCATCTGGGGGCAAGTGGCAAAGGTACTGTCAACTAGCCAGGTTGATGCATTTTTCAACTCAATCAGGTTCTGCTGAGTTGTGTAGCAGATGATACAGTCCTTTGAGCCAGGCCCATTGTTGTGAAGGAGGAAGCGCTCCCCACTTGGGAGCTGCTTAAGTTCATGAGTGAGCATGAGCTCTGAGAGGACGTCAGAGACCTTGGGCGGGGGAGGATTGACAGCAATCTGTTTGTTGCTAATGAACTTGAACAACTGTTCTTGCATTGGCACCAAATTAAGATTGTTGGTCTTGAGGTGTTGTAAGGCCTTAATGGCCAGATCAGAAGCCCAGAGGTGGGAAGAGGAAGGGATCATCTGAAAAAGATACCACTTGAGTATCTGTGTGATTAAATGATTGGAAGGCTCACAGGTGTGCTATCCCTTCTTGGCTGTGATTCTCTCCCAGTCCTTGGTGTTTAGGTGGGCCCTACAAGTCTTATCCTCATAGAAAAAGGGCTTGGTTTTTGTTTGGTGTTTTTGATTGTTGCAGTTGAAGATATAATTGTCAGCAAAGTAACCAGGGCCACCCTTCAGGACATGATGAGGAAGTAACAGGGGAAGCACTTGGGGACTTTGAACTCTCCATCCACATTGCAGATGTTGTGGATGACTAGTGGATCCCAAGCCACGTGACCAGAAGCTTTGAACTTCTTGGAGTACTCCTTAGGCTCATCTTGGGTGTCAGATGAGGGAGGGAGAAAAGATCCATCAGGGGGAGGGGAAGGATTCTTTGAGGCCTTCTTGGATGCCTCCTTTTTTTACCAGAAGAAGAGGTAAGCTCCTTGGCAGCCTTTCCTTTCTTGGTGCGGCACTCCTTTATGAGCTCAGAGTCAGCCTCTGAATCATAAAAAGAGTGATCAGTGAGATTGTCATCACTTTTATTTGGTAATAACTTGCAGGGGGAAGATGAACGTGAATGGAAAGATGAGGGTAGAGGGAGGGGAAGAGATGGAGTTAGGAGAGAGAGAGTGGGAGTCTTTTTATTTTCAGGCTTCTTGGCACACTTGGGGGTGGTTGCAGGGTCCTTTGAGCCCTTTGAGGCTTGGCGCTTGATAGGCTTGTTCTTGTTTGATCTTGGCTAAAGAAAAGGTTAGAATTAAAAGTAAAATAATTGAAAAGATATATTAAACAAAAATAGGTAAAGCAAAGCAAAATATAAGTAAAAAGTATGCAAATAAAGTTTTATTTTTCAGGAAAAAACCAAAACAAAGTAAATAGAAGCAAAATAGAAACTCAAAGTATAGATCTAAAGGTTAAAACATAGAAAATAAGTGATATTTGATGAAGCATCAAAGATGTTAGGTTCAACACAACATCTTAGGGCTAAATCAATGAAAAAGTAAATAATATATATGAAATTATATGGGGAGTAGCAGGTAGAGTATTAGATCATAATTGCAAAAAAATTATTATATTGTTGCAACATCTTTGATTACTCCCTCTTGGGTAATTGGAGCCCCGAGTAAATCCCTGAATGCCTCACCAAGTGGTTCACCAACCAGCCAGTAAATTGGTAGCACCACTATCAGACAGCCATCTATTATGGGGATCATCTAATACAGATCTCAAATGGAACACAACTCAAATAAGCCTTGTGATCTAAGAGAAACACTAATCAGATAAGCCCCATGACCCCCATGACGTACATGGACAGTATTTGGCTTATTATGATACTATATATATCCTTATATTCATATCCAATAAAGTATCATTCTCTTCTTAAATCTTCCCCTTATTTTGTTTATTATACTTCCCAGAAGTATAAACTCAACAGTGGTAGCACAGGTAGGTTATCCATACCTACCCAACTCAAATGAAAAATTCCTCCCAAGAAAAGAACCCAAAAAATGGTACTCCCTAACAGCTGGAGATATTACAAAGTAAGACAAGACGTTTCTGCAGGCCTTGTCATCTACAATAATGTCCTTGTGCTCATCAATCAGTACAACACTCTCAAAGCCCGCAGACTGTTGCCCATCACACCACCTACAACAGCACCTCTGCAGCCTTAGATACCCAATATTGTGTTTCAACGCCTGCACACCGCTGAAATTGGCACCTTTGCAGGACTACACTGTTAAAACGCCTCCCTCTGTATCAACAGTACACAAAGAAAATTTCAAAAAGTGGACATTCCTCAAAGACTCTGGATCAGCAAGATTGTCCTTTGCATCACAGAAACTGCTTTACATTTTTTAAGCAAATGACTAACTCAACACCCTGACCAGAAGGAGAATTGGGAGATGTTCAAAGCTGTGTTCCTCAAAAAGTTCTCCATGAAAGATTCTGATGTGGTAATCATGACTGAACTCTGAACCTTCAAAATGACAGGAACTATTGAGGAGTACATTGTGTCATATGAAGGACTACATGACTGAGCACCCAACACCATCAACTTTGATGAACCTGGGCCTCACCTAGACTTCTACAATGGTCTTCCCACACACATTAGACGTCAGTTTGACATGACTTGCTGCAAGAACCTTGAGGATGTATTCTTAGAGAGAAAGTGCGCAGCTCAGAAGTCTGATAATCTACACGCCACCAACAAGTGCAAGGAAAACCCTGCAGCTAAGAGAGAACCTTGCCCCAATAAGCAAAACAACCGGGCCAACAATACCCATTCTCAAACCGGGAATTTCACTGCACAAGCCAACCAGGCCAGCACCAAAGATACCAACAAGGAGGGAAAAGCTCAGGGGAGTGCTTAGGCAAGCCACCCTCCCAAAAATTCACAAGACTTGTACAGAGAACAGGACGTGGATTCAATCACCATGATCCAAGTACCCTCCAGCAATCCTCTACTGTTTGCTGTCTGAACTGGAAATAAACTCCTCACTTATCCTTTCTGCTTTTGCAGATATCAGGGCACAGCACTATTTGACACTGGAGCAGATCAATCCCTCATCAACAAGAGCTTTGCGGACCTCATGAAGTTGCCTACCACTTGAAGTAGCATCAAGAGAGTCATCATGACAGACAACCAAAGCACACCAGTCACCCAAGAGGCAAAACCTTTTTGTGCCAAAATTGGAGACATACAAACTACGCTCAGTGGCCTAATTATACCAATCCCCAATTATGATGTCATACTTGGCCTGGACTGGATGAGAAAGACAAAACCTCATGTTGACTGGGATAGTGCCACCCTCACCATAAAGCAAGGAGAAGTCCACCACTGTAAATCCACTTTCCTCCTTTGGCCTTGGACTAAACCATTTTTCCTTGCCGCACCAAAAAAGGTCCAAAAAACATGGTTAAGCCACTCAATTCCCTAGGAGATTTAGATCATACTGTTGATGAGAGATTTTTCCTGACTTAACCTGCAGATCCCCTGGCTTTGGTTGTCCTGGCTTGTGAGGAAACACTGATCAATTTAGATTATTTGTTAACATGATGTTGCCCTCTTTTAAAAACAATCAGGAATGCCCAATCAAAAGACAACACATCAATGGTCTCAAAGTCAACTGAATCTGAAATGTTTAGGATGTCATCCAGCCAATCAGGTGGAGCCGCAGAAATTACCTTGAAACCCTCCAGTCCCCCTGGCCCTGGCTAGCAAATTTTCTCCCTTAGCAAATCAGATGTAATACTTGAGGTCAGGTGATTACTGCCTGCCAACCCACCCCTTTTAATAATGCCAGGGGACTTTGAGTCCCCTGCTTGTCAATTCTCCAATTTATTAAAGTTTGGGTTTGTTGAACTTGTTTTTAAAAATTCATAGTTTGATTGGATCTCTGTTTGAGTTCCTATTGCCTAGAGATTTTAAAGTGTTAGTCTTCTCTTTAAACCTTACCTTTTGCCAGCCCGTTTTGAACCTGGTCCTTCTTCTGGGACTCCTGAAACAAGCTCTAGTGTATAGTTGTCCTTGTTTTTGATTTTGATTTCAAAGCTTACACTTGAGTTTAAAAGTTTTAGTTAAATTTGTTATAAAAACCTACTTTTATCTTGATTTTTTCTTTAATCTCTTTGTTTCAAACCTGCTTTTGCTTTTGCTTTGTTTAAAAAGACACCTGAGATCATTGCCAAGCAGCACAAGACCTTCCTGCTATTTCCTGCCTGGGTTCTTGTTTGTGGGTTCCCCTGTTTGGCTAAATTTTATTGTTTTAAACTATAAAAAATCCTCCTGCCTTGCCCAAATTTTGTGGAGAATTCAACTATGAACTTCCAGTGCTGAAGTTTGTGGTATTTTTCTTGGCTCTGTTCATGTTGCTTTTGTGGACAACATCACCCAATTTATGGTCAAAAATCTCCTCTTCTGCACAGCTTGTGGGTGAGGATTCTTACACCCTATTGAATCTCCCTGGTGGCCTCCTGTTCTCTGGAGAGGCCATGGTCAAGAGCCTGACTTGCAATGACCTGGAATTGGAGGTTGTGGATCATGCCCTGCCTGTTCTTGTGGGCAAGGAGACATTGGCGCCTCCCCCTTGGTCTGGAGAAGAGTGGCTTGGCACCTCTCCAAATGCCTGTGAAGTACCCTCCCACTTCCACCTGTACTCCCTGGTTGCTTACGGGCCTAGTGCTGATGGGATTGAATGTGTATTTTCCTCAGCTATCCCCTGGATCCTCTCTGTGGTCCCCCCTTTGAGTGGCTGTCCCAGTTCTCCACTGGGCAGCATCCTGGTGGTTTGTTTTGCCTGGATGGGAGCTGAACTTAGTTAGTTTAGCCCCCCTTTCTCACAACCACCATGTATACCCAACATACCTTGACACACTCATGAGGGACCACATATTTGTGAAAATCATTGAAACAGAAGAAGAAACTGACCCTAGAAAAATCAATTAAAGCACCTGTACGTACAAGGTTATCCACTTTAAAACACGGAAACTCAACACAAATAATCCCCCATTAGAGACCCGCTAGTCAGTGAATTCCCCTCCATATTCCAAGAGACACTACCCGGGTTACCCCCTGATTGGGGTATACAACACAAAATTAACCTAAAAGGGAGTGTATCTAAAGCACAACCTATCTACTGCCTCACACCATAAGAAGATGACGCCCTAAAAGCTTACCTTCACAAAGCACTCAAAAAAGGCTTCATTAGACCCTCAAAATCACCTTTTGGTGCCGCTGTCTTCTTTGTGGTAAAGAAAGACGGAGGACTCTGCCTAGTCAGACTACAGGGCCCTCAACAAGGTCAAAATTAAGAGTAGGTATCCCCTGTCCCTCATTGATGACCTTTTTGATGCCCTGGGGGGTCCCAAATCTTCACAAAAATTGATTTGACAGCAGGTTACCACCAAATTTGTGTGAAACCTGAAGACATTCCAAAGACTGCATTTCAAACAAAGTATGGATCCTTTGAATGTGTTGCCCCCAATTTTGGCATAACAAACACTCCCAGTACTTTTGTAACCTTCATTAATGAAGTCTTCAAGGAACACATTGAAAAAAGAGCAATTATCTACCTGGACAACATCATCATTTATAGTCCCAACCTGAAACAACACTAGGAAGACATCTGCTCAGCTCTCCATACCCTTGAAGAAAACCAAATGTTTTGCCAAGCTGTCCAAATGCAAGTTTTTCTCAACTGAACTTCCATTCTTTGTCCATATCATCAGCAAGAACAGTATTAAACTGGATCCAGATAAGATATGTGCTATAACAGAGATGCCAGCCCCAAAAAACAAGAGCAAAATCTGCACTTTCCTTGGAATGGTAGCCTATGTACGCAGGTTCATCCCTGACTGGGGCGCCCTAACAGCTCCCTTGTCAGCCATTACCGGGAAAACAACCAAATTTGTCTGGACGCCCTTACAAGATTAACATTTCCGCCAACTAAAGGAACACATGGTTACCACCCCCATCCTGCAATACCCAAACTGTGAGGGTATCTATGAGCTAGAAATCAACGCCTCTGACTATGCCATAGGAGAATTCCTCTGCATCCAAACGGCCCAAAAGGACTTCCTTCCCGTGGCATATGAGTCAAGAAAGCTATCAGATGGCAAACAAAGATACCCCATACACAACAAGGAGTTGATTGCCATCATACACTGCCTCATGAAACGGCAATGCTATCTGGAAGGAGCCCAGGCGTTCAAAGTACTCACCAACCACAAGTTGTTGATATTCTTCAAAACACAACAACACCTATCTAGACAACAAGCCAAATAGATGAGTCTCATACAGAGATACCCCATGCAAATTGAATACAAGCCAGGCAGGGAGATGCTTACTGCAGACGCCCTATCAAGGCTATACAATAAACACATCCTCTGCACTGATGGCAACCTCGACTGGCCCAGGTTAATCATGGGGAATCTTCAGGAAGGGTTCCCACCTGGAATACCAATGGACATCCAAGATAAAGTCCTCAATAACAAACACTTATTCAAAAATGTATATGGTACCCTTCACCAAATACTTCCAAATGGTGACACTGTACCCTACGTCCCGTCAACACAAAAGATTGACACAATCCTCTGATACCACAGAGACTTGGGACACATCCGTAGCAGAAACTTGCATGAATATCTCAAGACTTGCTACTGGTGGCCCAACATGCTAGATGATATCAGAGAGGTACTGGAACAATGCAAGGTCTGTGAGAAGTACAAACAAACCAAAGCTCCACCCAAGTCAGTAGTACCTGTATCCATCACACAACCCTTCAAGGTATGGTTGTTGGATATTGTGGGACCTATGCCCGGTGAAAGCAAAGGTAAGAAGTACATCATAACAGCTATTAACTATGCAACCAGATGGCCTGTAGCGCAAGCTACAAAAGAGCACAAATTCATCAGTGTGAGACAATTCATTGGCAAAGAGATCATAGCAAAGTTTGGAAAACCTGACCTCCTGATCACAGATGGAGGCACTGAACTTAAAGCTATTGACACCAATATCTACCTTGCCAAAAATGGAATAAAACATATCACAGCCAGCCCATATCACCCACAAGAAAATGTACACATAGAACAACTAAACAGCTCTCTAGTGGAAGCCCTCAGTAAGTTATCTACCAACAATCCAAAAGCCTGGATTAATATGCTACCAACTGCCCTTATGGTCTGCAGAACACAAGTCAACCGCAATACGGGCAAAAGCCCTTATGAACTTGTCTATGATCAGAAACCCTCACTTGTCAGTACAACCACAGGACCACAACTGCTGCTTCCAAAGAAGATACCAGACAGTAAAGATCCTAAGGTACCACACGCCAGAAAAGACCAAGAGAGGATGGAACACTAAAGGGTCCAGCAGGAAGCAATCCCATTACAACAAGAAAGGTTCCAAGTCAAGGAAGAGATCTGGGTCATCAATCACAATCAATCACAATCAACACAAACTAGACTCAGGACTACGTGGACCAGGCATTGTCATGGAAGTTAAACCAAACAATACCTAAATAATCAAAGGAATTAGAGCTCGAACCAAACTGAAACCTATGCACCACAACTGACTATGCTTGTGTAAGGCAATAACAGCCCAGCAGAATTCAAGACTCCCTGTGCCTAACACCAAACTGGATCAATACCAAGCCCACATACCAGATACTATCAAGAAAATTCCCAAGGCTACGCCTTCCAGCACTCCAGGGGGAGATGTTACAACATCTTCAATTACTCCCTCTTGGGGAATTAACACCCCAAGTGAATCCCTGAATGCCTCACCAAGTGGTTCACCAACCAGCCAATGAATTGGTGGCACCACTATCAGACAGCCATCTATTATGGGGATCATCTAATCCAGATCCCAAATGGAACACAACTCAAATAAGCCTTGTGACCTAAGAGGAACACTACTCAGATAAGCCCCATGACCCCCATGATGTACATGGACAGTGTGTGGCTTATTATGATACTATATATATACTTATATTCATATCCAATAAAGTATCATTCTCTTCTTAAATCTTCCCCTTATTTTGTTTATTATACTTTCCAGAAGTATAAACTCAACAATGTGAACTTTTTATTGGGGGTTAAACATTCAAAACTTAGTAAAGTGTTGAGTTTGGCACCGTCAATCAGATGGAAAAAGCTGAGTTCTCACTGTTGAGTTTCTCAGAGTTGAGCAGAAAAATCAAATTTACTATTTTTTACATACAGTAGTTTTAAAAGCTATGGCAACAACCAAAAATACCTCAGATTTAAACAAAATCCAAGTTGCACAAGATTCAGGTTTCAAATAATTTAAATATTTTTGTTTAATAAATGAACTATCAAACAAAAAACGAAATTTCACTAGCCCATTATACAAAACTATGTCAAACATCAAGGAGTGTAGTTCAAACCACAAACTAAATAAACTTACCCAACAAGTGAAATGGATGGATGCTATTCCAGAGTATATTATAACCCAATCAGGATTCATATGAGGCACTGACAAAAGGACTAAAATGAAACAAAATTAGAGCAATCTAGAAGCAAGATTCCACAAGCACAAAAAAATGAAGTCATACAAGATTTGTAGTGTGAGCAGCCTAAAATAGAAATATAACAGTTTACCAGCCAATCAACAGCTATCCAATTTAGGAACAGAGGCATTTTATCCATTTTCCTGGCTCCAGATTTGTATGGAATGGTTTTGAGAACCTTCCAAATATGGACTTGTGAGTACAATAAAAATAAATCATAAAATTTTAAAATTTCTACTTTTAGTGATTTTATCCTAGGATTTATTTCAATATGGTTTTCAATAGCGACATCTTCAACTGCGCCAGCAGCCAAGCCAGCTTCAATGGAGGCAAGGCTCAGAACGTGGAGGCACCTGTTTACACCCAAGCCTTTGAGGCAGGTAACAAGGAAGCTGACCTGTTACTAGCCCCTGACCCATATGGCTTTGACTTGTTCAGTAGTCACTTAGTGTCTAGCTCTGCCCCTGCTCCTGTACCCACCCCTGCACAAGCTGCCCACCAACCAACCAATCAGGATGGCAACCTTGATTTGGAACACCTTCCTGCTGCCAGCCAACCTGCCCCCCTACAGCCAATCAGGCTTCAGCTCCCCCAGGCCCAGTGCCCCAAGCAACAAATCATCACTGCCCAAATTCTTTAAGAAATTGTGGCACTCAACCTGCAGGGTCAGTCCTGGGATCAGATAGCCAGCCAATTACAATTCACCCAGGCTACTGTCATGCAGGAATTCAACAACCTGATGAACAGGGGGAATCTGATTGGGACAGCCAAGAAGCCCAAGAAGGCTCCTAAGTCCCAAATCAGCAAGGCCTACCCAATAATGCTTGACCTCCTCCAGCGGGACCCCAAGCTTCCCTTGACCCAGGTCCAGAAGCAACTTGCACACCATGGCATTTGGGTGTCTTAGCGCATGGTCCAGCTCTGGATGTATGGGAAGGTGGCCTCAATACGGATTCTTACTAATTTTTTTGGCAACCAATGGGATGGCGCTGAGGATTCCCTGTATGACACCACCATTGAATCAACCCTGGTTTGATGCTTGACTAGTCTGTCAGATGATGTCATTTTCATCTCTTACTATAAGCTATCCATAGCTTTTGATGATTTTGGCACCCAAGAAAGAGCTGCTACCCAAAAAGGAAAGAAGAAGGTCAAAAAGGGGACGTTCATTGGTGCATTTCTGGCTGTTTTGGCCAAGGGTTTTGTCTACTATTGGACAAACCCTGATTTCATCAATGGGTACTCATACGGCCACATCCTCAGTGGATTGCTCAACTCCTGGGATGGCTCAAATTCCAAATATCAGGTTTTCTTGAGCCATCAGATGGAGGGTAGCTCTACCGCCCTCAAGGCCATCCAGGAACGCGGACACCAGGCCTCTTTGTACACAGCTGGTCACACAGACATTCATCTAGCAGATGTTGTCTTCTTCAACATTGGAGATACGCTACAGGAGTGCTGCCCTCAGGCTTTCAACGGCCTCTATCTTGGGGTCCTTGATCACAACTCTCTCTTTGGCCGCCAGATGGTGGCTGACTTGTTTGCCCAAATGGTTTTCCACATGAACATGGGCAACCAATCACGTAAGGATAAGCGCCTTCCACCTTGGGCCACTTCCACCTATCAGCCCATCCAGCCAATGACTGACAACAAGTACATTGAGCGGTACATGGCAGCCATCACAATCAATCCTCCTGCCTCCACCCCAGCCACCACTACCCCCACCTTCCAGCCCCATCCACCCAATCACAGACCCCTAGGCAAGCACCAGCTCTACGTCTTCCTTCCTGCATTATTCTGCCTCCTAGGCATCACTCTCCCCCGCCCCCAATAAACCCCTGTCACCAAACATTTTCTATTCATATAATCTTTTTTTTAATTTCAATTGTTCATGTTCTCTTTGTTTATAGTTGGTTTTATTTTTTATGTTCAGCTTATTTCTATAAAATCATATGTAAACTATGCTGTGTATCTAGGTCCAGAACACGGTTATTTTTAGCACTTTGCACAGCCCCTTGTGAAAATATTAACAACAATTTGGTGATCAGCTAAATTTGAATTTGAAAATTATAGTGTTAACTGTTTTTAGATAAAGTTGTTACTGATCTGAATTCAAAACCTTAATGATAAACTTTAAACCAATCAGGAGCCAAGTGATAAAGTGATTGTTGTGACATAAAGGGTCATTCAATAATTCTTTGATGCATGTGCGCTAATTAATATGATTGGCTGGATGTTTTGCCATTGTACGCCATTGCCGCTGTGGCAAGTTGTTAGTGGACTAGTGCCCAATCAGCTGCTAGGTTAGCACTAGTCCATCAACAACTTTCCACAGCAGCAATAGCGTACAATGACAAAACATCCAGCCAACCATATTAATTAGCGCACATGCATTAAAGAATTATTGAATGACCCTTTATGTCACAACAATCACTTTATCACTTGGCTCCTGATTGGCTTAAAGTTTATCATTAAGGTTTTGAATTTGGATCAGTAACAACTTTATCTAAAAACAGTTAACACTATAATTTTCTAATTCAAATTTAGCTGATCACCAAATTGTTGTTAATATTTTCACAAGGGGCTGTGCAAAGTGCCAAAAATAATGTGTTAATTAAGGAAACAATGCCAACACAAAGCAAACAACACATATTGAGATGAGCATAAAACATATACACAATGGGTAAAAAGATGGGATAATGTAGCAAATGGGAAAACAAACAGAAATAAACAAAGAGGCAACAGTATCAGAATAATACAGATTTTATTGAGGCAAAAGCTATAAAAAATATGGAAAGCTCCGTAAAAAATCAAATGAGAGAATTGGAGAAGCTTCTGAAGGATCTCAACTTGGCAATTGCCAAAATAAAGGACATTGACTGCAAGGTCAAAGCCAAAGTGAAGTCTGCTGTCCTCACTGGGGACAAAATCAACAAGGTGTCTGCAAAGGCACTGCTGTCAAAAATGCCAGACAACCCCAAGAAGACAAATGAGCACATACTAAATATTCAAAAAAAACTATGGTCAAGGGCCTCCAGTTCAAGGCATATAATATTTCTGTGCCGTCTGTCTGGGTTGATGACCCAGAGATGTATGCCCACCTCAAACCCGCCAAGCGTGCCAGGGCAGAGGATACCAAATTGCCTGCGCAACTGCTTGTGCCAAGAATGGCAAAGCTGGCTGAAGCTGCCGTCAAGGAAGAAACTCAAAAAGGTAACCTAAAAAATTATAATTAATAAAAATTCATAAATACTTACCTTTTTAGAAGATTTTGATGGTGAACTCCACCAGGTCCTGGTTCTGTTTGTCCCCCCACCTTCTACTCCAACTATGCCAATCATGTGGCTAGGTAGCTTTTCCTGTCCCCCCTGTCTTGTAGGAGCTTGAATACAGGATTCATGGTACATTCCCAATGTCCAGGGAGGCATTAGCTGGGCTTTTTCATGGCAAGGGGACATCTGAGTGGGCAATTACTGCCTACAAGGATGCCCACCTGGTCTGCCTGGACCTGGTTAACTTCAGTGGAGTTTACTGTGTAAACTTCATTGAGCTTGTTTGGGACGTCCTGGCAATGCTCCCATTCAAGAATATACCGGAGATGGGCTGGGTTCATGTGGCTGCTTGCTTCTGCTTCCCAGTGGAGCATACCATCTCTTACCTGTTGGAGAAATTTGGGTGTACAGTGTCAAAATTGGCTGTTGCAGACGCAACAGCTTTAAAGAAGACAAAAATCTTCCTGGCAGACTTTGGGCTGGCCTGGAGTGCCAGCAAGACGGGGGTCCTTGCAGCTATGGAGCTGACCTTTGCCGAAAACAAGCACAAGAAGATGATATGCGCTGTATACAACAAATTGTGCGAGTTTACAGAAGCCTTTGCTGGACAAAGACTTCATCTAGCTGTTTACCTGGGGTTTCTATTCTACTTTGGGATGGGTGCTTCTGTAGAGGACCTGGACAGGGTCCTTCTGGGAATTGATGAGGCCTGGCTTGCACTGGACGGGAAGAAGATCCCCCTGGATACAACTTGGTGGACCACGTTATCCAGGACGCCCTGGTCCTGGCTGGAATCTACGGGGTTGCGGCCCCGCCTGAGAAGCTGCTGCTTCACTCCCACCTAACCATTCTGCCTTTCACTAGCAGGCACAAATACTTTAATACGGGTGTATCCATTGTCCACAGTGTGGCGGTGGAGGTTGTGCGCCACCTCTATTGCGGGGTGGGTACATACCGCCGAACCCATTATAGGTGCACTTAATTTTATCTCTATATCAATAAATATATTTATACTCTACTATATTTTTATATTATAAAATAATTTTCAAATAATATTTTAGCAAACAAGATTTGCAAAATATGTTGCAGAAACGGGTTTCATAAAATCATAAAATAATACGTTAATAAAATAAATTCTAACTTGTACATTTTACGTTTAATTTTTTTAAAATTATTTTTATATTTATTTGACCAAAGTGATATTAATGTGTTTGTGTAATCCAGTATCAAGTGTTTGGGATACCCTTAGACAACACAATAAAAAATGATTATAAATAAATAAATTACTAACCTTTACTGTAAATTCAGAACCTGAACATAAAAATGTGGGATTGTCAAATCATTGGTCCAAATTTTGAATCACTTTTGTGGGATAGCCTTTTTTAATTAAATTGAATTATTTGTATTTTTATTTTAATTTTTAAAAATACAGGAACTTATAGACACTTTGCAAAGTTCAAGTTGAACTGCATATTTCCAATGGACAAAATGAATTAACTGGAATTAGATTTGAAGAGTTCAAATCCATCAACCATTTTTATTAGGTTTACTGTGTTTTTTTGGAATTGCGGGATTGTCAAATCCATGAACCAAATTTCAAATCACTTTTGAATGTCACTAGTAAACTCAGATATTAATTGCAGGAACTGGAATCCAAATTGAATGTACAGTAAGCACACTAGGAAACACCAACCCAAATCAAGAAGCTCCACCACAACTAAAATCAAACTAAAAATTCAATATCAATAACCATGTTTAGACATAAAAAGTGATTAATCTTTAAAATTATCCAAACCTGGAAAGTATACAATATTATACACTTCAAATCATGGATATAGAAATTTTGTAACTATTCAAGGCTAGCTCAAGAGAAAACAGCTACCCACAACTAAACCAATAAATCCAAATAAATACATATGTAGTCTAAAATATATTTTTTATTTTATTTTTATGGACCGTCAATTGCATTCCCACCCCGCTCCTGCACCAGCCTGCAGGGCAGCCTGTCTACAAGGACGTCCCAGAGGGTCCAAGAACAGACCTAGAATCCAACTCAAGGGGAGTCATGCCAATACACAGGCCTCCCAAGGTGTCAGCACCAGCCAACCACCTCCCGCATCCCAAGCCAGAACTACCAGCTTGAATCCCAGGAAGAAGCCACTCTCAAGGCCTACAACCAAAGTCTCCTACACAAAGGTCATTGGGAATAATGAGGTTACATACACCTCCACCGTTTACCCAGTTGTCACCCGGCCCCACATTCTTGACCCAAGAGTTGCTACTTCCTGCCCCTGCATCTTTGACACCTCCTATGAGCCATTGGCAGCCACTGTTGAGCCATCTGCACCTATTGTGTATTCAACCATTGACGGCGCCACTGCAACCAAGCGTGATCCCACCTTCTACACAAAGGTACCTGTCTCCTGTGTTGAGCCTGGTAGCCAGGATGCTGTGGTACCTACCAAGGGCTGGCGTTGGTTGACAGATAGTGAGCATAAAGCTCTCCTCAACTGCTTGAACGGGGGAATGTCAGTTTGGGATATTGCGTCCTGATTTGGTGTCACAGCCAGATACATTGCCAACATCAACACCAAGTATGGCAATACCAGGCAAATTGCCAAACCCACCAAGGGTAAGTGGCAGCCCAAACTCCTTCAGCCCGTTTATATTGATGCAATCAAGCAGTGGGTAGCCAAGGATTGCCACCTGGACACACTTGCTGTCCAATCAATGCTCACCACAGAGTTTGGACTTTCTGTTTCCAAAACCCTTGTCTACAAAACTATGGTTGATTTGGGCTTCTTGTGGAAGGTGCTTGGAGTTTCTATGTACAATAGGAACAGTGAAAAGACCATCAAGGATTGACGCATTTATGCCAAGACATATCTGGCACTAAAGGAGACTGGGAATGTCCAGTTCTTCTATATTGACAAATTGTTGTTTTCCTCCTCACTCAGGTCTAGGCATGGGTGGGTTGAGAAGGGGTCCAAGGACAGAGTAGCCCATTGTGCAGCTGTCTATTCCCAGACCTATTCCATTATCACACTTCTTGGTCCTTGCGGGTTGGACCAATACCAAATGATTAAGGGCTCCCATAACAGTGGAACATTTCTTGATTTTCTCTGAGTCGTCAAGGAGTACCTTCAGATAAATTACAGCAGCACAATCAATGTTGTTGTGCTTGATAATGTTGGGCTCCACAAAGTGAATCTGGTTGTGTCCGAGTTCCCTCCCATTGACAAAAACAACCACACCTCCAGCCACCAACTTATCAATTGTCCAATGATACTTCTCTTTCTCCCGCCATATTCCCCATTCCTGAATCCAATTGAGGAGGTGTTTGATTGGATCAAGAATAAGGTGAAACAAAGCCTTCCTCAGAATACTAAGGATCTATTCAATATTCTCAAGATCAGCCAATTTGCAATGCCACCCAATGTGGTGGTGGCTTTCTATGAGCACTCTGAATCCTTCCTCCCAAAAGCCCTGGCCTCCAAGCCAATCAGATAAATGGGCGATCTGGGTTTTATTGGTTTTACTTTTTATTTATTTTGTTTTTATTAGGACTCAAAAATTATTATTTATATATAATGACAGGACGTTTGAATGTATTATAGACATTTAAGAATACGTAGAAAAGGTAAGTAAAAGTAATTACACTAGGTATGAAGAATATATTTTTATTATAATGCATTGAATATTATAGTGACTGTTGTGCTAACAAATGAATAAATTAAAAAAAGATAGAAATATAATTATTTTATTTAAATAATTGTTAATTGTTGATGGTAGTTTGGCTTTTTTAAGCCACAAATCAGACCTTGCATTTCATCATCTAATCCTTGTTATTTCAGTGCCACTATAGCCACATGACATGGAAACCAATGATTTTTATGTATTACTTACTAATTTTTATTTAGGACGCAGGTCAAGCATATCAAATATGTTTAACAAATCACATTACAAGGAAAAGGTAATTCAAGTTCTAAACAATCACTTGTTTAGAATATAAGTGGAGTGGGCCGCATGATGCAGATTTATTTAATTCTTGTTGTTTGTATATGTAATAAATGAACCTGTACTCAACAAGCTAGTAAACAAAACATTTTCAACTTATTTTTATTATTTGACGTGGTTACAACTATAACTAATGTCTTGTAATATATTTAGATATATTAATATTATAATTTACCTACTAAAAGTTAAAATTAAAATTAAAATATTAAAAGTAAAATTATAATTATAATGATTTAATAAAAATAGTTAAATTTCAAATATTTAAACTTTAATATTTAACTTTTACAATTTATAATGATTTATTCTAATATCAAAATATTTGATATTAAAAATTTTAATATTGTAATATGTATTATTGAAATTTTAATATTAACTTTTAGATACTTAATATTTTTTAAAATTTAAATATATAATATTAAAATTTTTATAGTAAAATGTTAATAGTACATATTTCCATATTGAAAAATTAGTATTAAAATATAAAAAATTAAAAAAAAATTTGCAAGGGGAAAATATTTATTGGGGGGATGCTAATTGCAAAGAAAATGTGATTATTCTGGGGAATTATACCCCAAAATTAAATTTTCAGCTAATGCATCTAAGTGGATCCACATACTCTTCTGTACGTGGTGGACAACCCTGGATGTGATTGCTAGAGGGGTGGCACCCTGTACCCCGGTGGTTGTTGAACGTTTGATAAAAGGAAGCCAGGTGAGTGAATCAACTAGTAGGTTTTTTTGGGGGGCACATAGTACCTGTATAACGTTGCCAATGCAAATGAGTCATAGAGGACGTGCTTGACTGTCCTGTATCCCTGTGGTGTTTTCTGGTGGTTGAGGGCTACGTAGAAAATGTTCATTTGAATAGGTACATCCTCCAACTTTTTGATGTTGGTTTTTAATATTCAGTGGATGAGGATTCCCAGGTATACCACAATGTGGATTCTTTGCAAGGTATACTTTTCCAAGAACATACATAATTTTTTGAATGTTTGCACTAACTTATTAATATAGGATGTTTGGTTGAACTTGAAGAGGGTTCTGGGGGCGCCTAACTTGAATCAGCCCCCCAGGCCTCAGCAAACAAAATAAATAAAGGTTTAAAATTATTCACAAGGACTGCATCCCCAACTTTATTTGGCAGTGCCTTAAAAACTTCATTAAAAATTGCATATTTCAGATATTCATTTCCTATTTGAAAGTCGGTTTTTATTAAAATTTTTCATATTTGTTGATGTTTGTGAAAGGGAATCATTTAATGCTTTTGTATATGTATTCATCAAAGTTCAGTTTTATATCCCCACAAATTTCAATAATTTCTTTGATTTTAATAGTTGATCCTAGTTCATATGCTTCCCTTATCCATGGCAAGCACCCCGCAGGTGGTGAATATTCCCTATCTTGAGCTTCAATATTTAAAAACATATTCATATTCTTTTGAATTATTTTATTTATTTGCTTTACAGGGCCAGCAGTGTATGGTAACCCCCGTAAAACCAACTTGGCATATAAGCTGCCACTTCTGCAACCTCATCCCCATTCCTGGTGATGACTAAAATAAATATAAGTTAAACATAAAAGACTTACCAATTGTTTCCCCTGTGGCCCCCTCAGCCACAGGCCCACTTTGGCAAACTTCATGAGCGTTGGATGCTCTACATTAATTTTTCTAGGCTTGATTTTTCTTATATTTCTTGCTACTTGTGCTTCTTCTTGGTTTTCATTTGATAAAGCTTCTGTATTTCTTGAGGCACTTCTGCTTCCTGCTTGTATTTTGTTTTCATATGTTTCCATTTGGTCAGTTTCCTCTTCATTGGTGTTGATTTCCTTTTGAATTTCTGTTTCTTTGATTAGTTTGATCTTATTGTTTTCTTTGGCCCCCTGCCAGAACTCCCACAAATTTTAGGCCGCATTGTTGAACTTTAGACTTGATAAAATTGTTCCCTGTAGATTAAGTAATTTTTCTTTATTCTTTTCATCTATAATATTTCCCAATTTATCCAGAGCATCTTCTTTTGACTGGATTAGTGGCTGGCCCTTGTTACCCGGCTTCCCTGTCACTATTTCCCTGATATCTCTTTTTATCTCAATAACCTTTTGCAGGTGTGCTTCTAATTTGTTGATTAAGTTATAGATTGTTGATATATTGTTTGAATTCCATCAAAAAAACTGGTTTTTATAGTACTATCTTCAACACATACATATTTTTTATCATCATTAATAAATTAAAGACAATAAACGTAAATATTGCATTAGAATATTGCAATTAGACATCAACTCTTGATATTTTGGTATTATGTACATATCTCAATGCATTTTTTAATAAAATTCATTGTAAACTTAGCCTTGGCCTTTTTCATTGTAATTTATTAAAATGGACTGTGTTTATATTTTAGTGCCATTAACACTTAGTACAAATATTAATACATAGTGCATTTTACAGCCTGTATATTTACCTATTGGTAATAATTCTATAAACTTTTTAGTTGGATTTTGCAAGGTAATAATACTGTAATTTATAACACATTAAATTATTATTACCTTGTAAAATCCGACTGAAAAGTCTATAGAATTTGTACCAATAGGCAAATATACAGACTGTTAAATGCACTATGTATCAATATTATACTAAGCTTTAATGGCTCTCTAATATAAACACAGTCCATTTTGATAAATTACAATGAAAAAGGCCAAGGCCAAGTTTACAATGAATTTTATTAAACAAAATGCATTGAGTTTTGCACATAATATCAAAATATCAAGATTTGATGCCTAATTGCAATATTTTAATCCAATATTTACGTTTATTATCTTTAATTTATTAATGATGATGAAAAATATGTATGCTCATAATTTTAATCTATTTGTAAAATGTAAAATGTTGTATTAATTATGGGAAATGTTGATAATGTAAAAAGAAAACATTATTAATTATGAATTGAAAGTGAGATATCAATTTTAATAAGTTGTCACAAAGAAAATATTTATTTACTAATCAAAGGATGGGAATGGGCGGAATGAATGTTGCCTTCATCTGCACCTGTGAGAGGGGCGGCATCAGAGATAGTGGGGAGGGAATGGGTGGTGGTTTGGGAGTCAGGGTTGGAAGGCAGGTGGCTTGATGGGTGGTTGGAGAGGCAGGGTGTGTTGACTGGAAAGGGGCAGCAAGAGCTGATTGCTTCAATTGCTCAAATTCTTCCTCCGTCACATATACTGGCTTGACAAAATGGATGGACTGGCATGGGGGGAGACAGGGGTCTTTTCTGGACTTATCACTATCATTTGAATAGAAGATGATGAGATCAAATAAGTCCTGGATGGACGCAGAAGGGAAAAGCTTATACCCCTTATCAATCTAGGTGCATAGTTTGTTGTAGGTGGCAGGCTTCAAGCGCCTGAGGGCGGAACCAAAATTGTAGAGACATACATCTGCAAGATGCATGTTGGTGTAGTTGATGGGGTAGGATCAGCAGGTATCCCCACAGCCCTGATTTATTGGGTAGTCCATTCCTGCTGCTCCATCTCAGCACTCAGTACAACTGTGTGCACAGCGTTTTGTGTGGCCCACTCCTCCAGCATGGCCTTGAGCTCCGTCTGGTAGGCATACCCATCTGTGGTGTTCAATATTGCAGAGTAGTGATTGACACCCAATGGGGAAACTGCCAAAAAAACCCAACAAACCAATACAAGATTAGGCCGCGCTTGTACACATCAGACTGGATCTGCTTCTCTCCAAAGTCTTGGATACTTGCAGATTTCTTAGTGTATGACAGGAAGATTACGTCATTATGGGCCCTCATTGCCCTCCCTTTGATAAAATTGATTATGGTAGAATCATAGGGGTTGGTATCCACCAAACTGGGACCACCAAGAACCTGAATGGATAGGATTCTGGTGGCAACCACAACTCCGTGCATCCAATTATTTGCCTTTCTTTTGTTGGTGAAGATGCCATGGAGTCCCAACTGGAGACATACCTGAACCAGGGGCATCTGCAGGTCACGTCTCATAATGGCCATCATTAGGGGATGGGCTGTGTCACCTTTGGTTGAAGTACGGGCGCCAGTTGGGGTCTTCTTGGTAGGGGGCCACAGTTGGCGTGGGCTTGCAGGGTTGCAGCCACAGTTGACTTTGCAAACCTCATTGCAGCCGCAATTTCCCCAAGGGACATAAGCTTTCCTCGCTTTTTGATCATTTCAAGAACAATCTCCATAGTGATTAATTTTCTTCTGCGTCTTGCAGGCTGATTGGCTGGAGGAGGGATGTGTTCTACATGGGAACTGGTCAATGCCATCTGATTGGCTGCTTTGGGGTCCTGGGCTCTCTGGGTGACCCCATGGATAAAATGGCTGGTTCTGTATGCCATTGCTGATAAGGGATTTGTGTTAGCAGCTGCCTGTGCGTGATGGGCAAACAGGGCCATGCTTGAGGACGCGGGAGAAAGAACACACTCCTGGGTAGTGCTTGCAGAGGGGCCTGCGGGTTGGGAGTGGTCATAGAGAGAGGCTTCACTGTTAAGAGACCCAGTGTAGCCCTGCATAATTTTTTCAAGGCCAGGGAACAGCTTGTTGACTTGTTTGTTGTTGAAAGAAGACATAATAAAAATTTTATTATAATTTTAAACTCAAAAAGAGGTATGTATTTTTAGTCAATTTTATTGTTATATATGGTAAGTTGGTGATCATTACAATCTAAATTTTAGCCGTCCTAAAATGGAATAGGGTGATTTTTGAGAACACCTATGGTTCCTAAAAGAATCACCACAAATCCACTCTAGATCCTTTGACATCCTTTTTGAGACAACCATAAATTATATTTATTTCAAATTCACCGCAATTATGATTTGAAACTTGGTTCTTGGATTTGACAATCCCGCAATTTCAGATTTGTTAAGTTTTACATGATGTCTATGATTTGTTTGAAATACAGGAAATCTCAAATTGTACATTAGAATCCTGCATTTCTGATTCATGTATCCCGCATTTGCTTGCCAGGTTTTGTCTTTTGTTAGTTGAGTTATCTGCTCAAGAGATTCAAAATTTGCCAATTTAAATAAACCAAAAAAAATCAAAATAAATGGTTGATGTTATTAAATATTTTAATTTTCACTCAGCTGAGTTGCCCACAAAAGTGATCCAAAATTTGGACCAAGGATTTGACAATCCCGCATTTTTACGTTCAGGTTCTGAATTTACAGTATTGATTGCCCTACTGAATGTGATTACAGGCGTGGAAACATCTAAATATAAAATGATAATTAATAAATCTTGAATAGCAAATAAGAGAATATAAAAAAATTTGGACATGCTAAGCCTTTAATTGACTGGCTGTTTGGCTAGGCACGCGGGGATGAACAAATCAGCGTGGCCATAGAATTTGGCCACGGTCTCAGCTGGGAGGGTATGGATCCCTGCCCGTAGCAAATCAAACAGGTCCTTGGTCCCTGTTGGGGCTCCTCCCTTGACAACTTGCTTGAGCCACCCAAAGACTTTCTCAATGGGATTTAGGAAGGGCAAATAGGCAGGGAGGAAGAGAAGGCGCAAATTTTCTGTGGCCAATTGCTGGGGGGCCACTGCAATGCTGGTGTCAATTGATGCAAATTCTTCAAGAATATCTGCCACCTTGTGGAGACCAACATTGTTCAATATAATTACGTTGGTGAAGCCTGGGCTTGTGCACCTCAGGTGCTCCTGGACCAATTAGAGAAATGATAGGAAGGTCCGGCTATTGTGAGAGCCTAGTATCATTTGGTAGAGCTCAACCCCCTTTGGACCAAGGAGAGCCACCATTGAGTATGCTGTGGCGCAGACTGCAGCACGCCAAGCCATCCCGTCATTGGAGCCTTTGGGGACATACCCATACTCATTACTCATCAATGAGGCAAATGCTGATTTGTTGATATAATAGAATTTCACTGTCCTCTTGGCTTTGAGGGCAGTGTATGCCTCAGCATAATTTTTCTGGGTCTCAATATTGGCTGGGCTGTTCCGATTCTAGGGGGATACCCCGAGCTTTTCCCAGGAAAAGCGCATTCCCTTGACCAAATGATAATAGAAGGAAATTGAGGCCTTGATCCCAAAAGCAGACTTGACCATGGCCTGTATATTTGCCAGTTCAAGATGGCAATCTTGGGTTATCCACTGGTGGATTGCCCATTTGTTCTCCTTGGTGAGCATGGTTGAAACACACAAGGATTTCTCCGCGGCAAGGACTTGCCCAGTATCAATGAACTTGTTGAAGGTCTTGCTGGCGTACTTGGGATCCACCCCAACAAGAGCCGCAGCCGCCTTATAATTACCAGATTTCCACATTAGCTTGAGCAGGATGATGCGTTTGATATCTGGGATGCGTTTCTGAGTGGGCTTAGTAGGCTCAGATAAACTGGGATCCTGATAGGTGACAGGCTTGCAAGGCATAGGCACCTTGTTGTAGAACACAGCAACTTTCTTGAGCACCAACTGTCCCTCATTGGTTTGATAGAACTCGGGCTCCTTGTCATCCTCCTGATTGCCATCACTGACGTAGGGCTTGTAGCTAGTATCAAGTACAGGCTTCACCTTCTCCAGCATGGCTGAGGGGACCAACTCTTGCCGGTACACAACGTCAAACACATACAAAGTAAGTTCTACCTCCTTGTTTCTAACTGTTTTGGTAATGGTAACCTTGGTGGGCTTCTGGGTCAGCTTTGGGACCCGAGGGTTTATGCTCTGCACCCTAGCAGCTTGTGCTCCTTGAACTGGCTGTGTCAGTGCAGCGTCACTATGGAACTCTCCTCTCCCGCCTTCCTCCTGAGTAGGCACTTGTGTTGTACTAAGTCTATTCTTTGACCCGTGGGGGCGACCACAACCGCGGCGCACAACGAGTGCAATGGTAGTCTGTTGCTGTGTTCCTTCCATTTTGAGAATTTAATAAAATATTAAATAAAACTTAATTAAGTTACTCCCTATTTTTAATTTTTTCTTTTATCTGTTTATGGATATTCAATTAATATTATTTCCCCCATATCCTAATTATAGATTTTTTATTTCTTAGTTAGTTGTTTTTGGTTTTACCATACCCATTTTAGAATACCCAAAATAATTTCCACCCATTTTCCTAGATTTTACTGCCAAATTCAAACACCCAACACAATATTTTTAAAATTTATGTTTCAGATCTTGTGCCTTAATTTAGATACCTTGGTATCATTCATGATTACAATCCATTGCACACATTGTGTGAGTGATTTTGTTTACATAGTGAGTTGCTATTGTGTTTCGTTTTTGGATTGAGTTTTGACACACCACGCTTGGGTGTATTTTGTCACTGATTCACATAGTAAACATATGTACACCAAAAGTTAACTCACACCATTTTGTTTTTGAATCCATGTATTTTGGATTATATTTTGAATGGGTTTGATTTGCGCGTGAGTACTTTGTTGCTGTGTTGACCCATTTTGCCCATTAACGCCAATAAACCCTGTTAACAGAGTGCATATTTTAACCTGAGAGTTGGATTTCATTTAAATCTGAAATCATTTCGTTTAAATCTGAGGTATTTTTGGTTGTTGCCATAGCTTTTAAAAATAATGTATAAAACTTGCTTAATTTAAAAACGGATTCAAAAGTTAACCCAAAAGCAAGGCAGTTTCATATGCTCAAAAATTAAAAAAATACAACATAAGTTAAAAAAGTAAATGAGTGGAAAGGTGTTTATTAGTATAATATTATGCTGGGAGGAGCTAGGAGTGTTTTATTTACCATTGTGTGTGTTAAAATGTTAAGAAGCTCTCTGCACTAGTTTCCCAGTTAAAGTGTTGTGTTGGTGGGTGTCAAGTGGCGCTCATAGTGTGTCACTTATTAATTTAGCCTTAATTCTGAGCCTTTGATTAGTTAAATCCAAAACCAATTGTGTGGCAAGTGGATAGTGTCAAACAGAGGTGGAGTCAAGCTCCCATTTTTTTATAAATTGCATATTAAATCTATTAATAAATTGGGCTTAATTTATGTGGCACCACTTAATCTACAACCCCAGAAATGACATAATGTAAAAGAAAGGGGTATTTGATTAATGTTTAGACCACTAAATCCAGTATAATGGTGCTTGGGAGCTTAATTGGCAACTATGGACACTAATAATAGAAATATAATATTAAATAATAAATTTTATGTAAGTGTATGTTTGTTTTATTAATAAAATTAGGATTTGGCTTAAAAGTGTTGCACAGGCACTTTTTCTTTTAGAGTGTCAAACACAAGTGATTTTAATTTTCATTAGTAAATTTACTTATAAATTGCCCCTTAAATCTGTTCTTGGGCTAAACAATTTATCAAACAGAGTCAAATTTCAGTGTTTTTAATCTCATATTTTGGTTTTGACCCCCTAAATTACTAGTAAAAATTAGCCTAAAATTGGTTAAGCCAAAAATACTATTAAATTAACATATGTGGCAGTCAAATCCCTGGTACTTGACAAATTTTCAAGTACCAGGGAGTTGAATTCACCACAGTTGCCTTCTAGACTGGTTGTTGTATCTGTGCAACCTCAACAGCATCCATTTCTCTCTTTCCTCATTCCTGAGTTGTCACTTGTGCTGCACTCACTTGTTTTTTATCTTCAAGGACACTCTGTCCACAGTGCACTGGCTGCATTGCCACTCTGTTATTGTGTTGCTTCTGTTTTACTATAGAATAAAATCCTAAATAAAGCAAAATTGAGCTACAGCTTGGTTTTAGGGTTTTTTTATCTATTTGTGGTTAATAGATTAGAATACACATCATTTGACTGCTGGTTTAAGAGTTTTTTATACCTTAATTAGTCATTTTTGGGCTTACAAAGTTCATTGTAGAACTAATAAATCAATTTACATCTAATTTCTCTAGATTTCACACCATAAGTAGATAGTCAGAACAATATCTTAATGATTTATGTTCTGTATTTTGTGGCTTATTTTAGATAGCCAGGTACCATGCTTGCTTACAAACACTTTGTACAATAGCTGAGTGAATCTGTTTATGGGTTGAGTTGCCATCATGCTTCTATTTGGTTTGAGTTTTGACTTGCTGCAACCATTTATATTTTCCACTGATTTGCACAGTAAGCATATGTACACTGAAGGGCAGCTTAATCCATCTTGTGTGCTATTCTATGTATTTTGTAATGTACCTTGATTATTTTTGCTTGTAGTCTGAGATGTTTGCTGATTTGTTGGGTCATTTTGCCCATTAACACCCCAAATCCCTATGAGCAGACTGTATTTTTTACACTGATACTTGGGGTTTCTTTAAAACTGAGTTCATTTTGTTTAAATCTGGGTTGATTTTGCTTAGCAACATGGCTGTGAAAACTGCTGTAGGATCAGAAATCTGAGTCCCATGAGGAACAGTATTACACATGCCCCATGGCTGCCATGATTGACATGGAAGCTATGTAGCTTATCATCAAACTATACAATAATATTCTTCTGCATTCAATAAAGATACCATTATCTTCTTTAATTTATTCCTTCATTCCACATTATATACTTCCCAGCTGTATATACTCAACAAATTTTTGAAATAGTTCTGATTAATATAGCTATTAAAGCCAAGGGAGCCTAAAAAAGTATCTTATAATATCTACAGGATAGTTAGATAGCTATCTTTATATTACAGGCTTGCTTGTTCAATTTTAAACATATTTGAATATATATTAGCTCCTTGAGATAAATTGTGCTATATAATTGATTGATAAATTGATGGTATATCTATTACAGATATAGGTAGCCTTGCATTAGCTAATGTAGAACATTGTAGATGAAACATGATTCATAGCATAGAGGGCTAGACTTATGTTGTGCTTGAAGTTGGATTGATCTGCATGCAAATCCTGAATAGCTTCACATGGTTGAGAAGTGCACATTTGATTGGTTTCATACTGCATTTAGATATCTGTGGAGATAAAAGCTATCTGGCCAGAGACAAATAGAATAGTGTATGGCTTGTAAAACTTATCCTGGGTTAAGCCTTGAAAGAGGGGCTGGACTGTATAAAATGGCAAGATACATCAGCATACCAATAAATTGGCAATGTATAGAGCTAGCCAAGTATAGTCTAAATTTTTAAATGGATATTTATATATGATTTTAAATCAAAGTTAGATAAGATAAATCTGTAGGCTGGATATCTGAACAGCATCTTGAATGCAGTGATTCCAACAGCAAGTTAATGTTTGGGTCAAAGCCATAAATAAACAAAGACCCACAATATGTGGACTTAAAGAGGTGGTTCTAGGAAAGCTACCTCTTTTAAGCCCAGACAGGTTGGAGCATCCTCTCATCTCAATAATAGTGGGTTGAAAATGAGAGGGTGCATCACACTTTAATTTTCTGGCTTCCAAACGAGGGCCGTGAGGAAGAATTTATTATGGTTGTTTGGAATTGGCTTGGGGCTGTTGAGGATGGACTATTCCATGATATTTTGATATCAGCATCTCTTTGGTTTGAAACAAAGCACCACATTTCCGCATTTTATGATTTACTCGGCACATGTTCAAGTATTTTTGCATCCTTCGGCGTCTTTAGCTTATGAGGCTTCAAATGGTGTAAAAATTACCTATCGGGAAATACCAATGACGAATGAAATTGTACGAGCTCTTTCCAGGATACCGTTTTACTAGAGGAATCGGGGAATTCATTTCACACTGCTTCAAAAGGCTATTGCGGGTTGGGAGCAACTGCAACCCTGCCAAGATTGCTTTGGCGTCGGCTTGAGAAATAGTTTAAGATTGAGCGCCTGCCAGCCAATTACTTTTGGAACCACCAGGCCGAATAGCATAGCCTAGTTCTTCAAGCCAGGTAGCGCTCGGCTTAACCCGTCTCCCGCAACTGCCGTCTTGAAAGATCCGCCGGATAAAGGTGGATCAATCACTCGATCCCTACAAATGAGAGTCCAGGTCTAGAGGTACAGGTCGTAATTCCATCCAATCATACTCCGTTATAGTGTGAAGCTCGGCTTGCAGACGCAGCCAGTAGAGTTGTATATAGCCAGCAATCCAAACAGGGCAGCTGGGGATGGAGACAGTCCAGTACAACCTTGGGCTTGTGAGACACAGTATGGAAAGTGAGCTCAGCCACTATGCGCGCCAGTCGCGAAGGTTCCGCAAGGGCCCACCGCCTACGTCCTGTGATTTATGCAAGAAATGGAAGGTCAAATGCAACCGCAACATGCCAAAGTGTAACACTTGCTCAAAACATGGGTCGGAGTGCACTTACAACTATGCTCAACAATACTGGAGTGATCAACAAAAAACCAAGATTCAGCGTGAACCCAGCATTCCTCTGATCCATGCCGCACGTTCGAACCAACCTGTCCGAGTGGAAGTTGCCAGCGAGATCTCACAGCTTCTGGCTAGTATGGCCGAAAAAAGCCCAAGCCTTAAACACAGCATCGCAAAATATTTTATCAAACTGAATCCTAAACTTGCTCCTTTCATCGCTGAGCATGTTCGCTTATCTCCCACCAGTCGAAGTCGAAGCCTTGAGGTTATATCAGGTTCAAGTGAGGCTTGCTTGAATGATCTAGGTCGGGGCCTCACTCGGATCCTACAACATCAGCTAGTATCAAATTACTTTCGCTATCTAAATGCATTTTATCCCTTGTTGGACGAAGATGATTTCCTTCCGCGTATGGTTAGCGATACTAGCCCCGCTTTCATAGCACTTCTTAACGTAGTTTGCCTGATTGGGTTAGGTTATTTAGCAACTCCTTCTATTGTATCTCGTTTAGCTCCAGCTCTCGGGACAAAGGTTCGTGTTTACCTAATGCGCTGCTACACTCGACCCTCTATCGAATTAATACAAGCCTGCATTTTGTTGTCTCACTACTGCAGTACTGATGAAGATGATGGTGTATTCCAAAGCAATTGGCTATTTCTTGGTATGGCACAGCAGATGGCGCTACAGTTAGGTCTTAATGTTTTTCTTCCTCGTCGTTCGACCAAGGAGCACCTATTGTGCTGGCGCATCTGGTGTGTTCTTGCAGTGGATGATATTTTGATCGAACACTGCATGGGCCTGCCTGCATCTCTGAGCACCGAGTTTGGATTTTTGTCGCCACAATACTTATCCCCTTCTTTGCGTTTAACTGAAAATAATCCCTCATTCCGGTATCTCCGCACCGCAATGATTCACTTCCGTCTATTGCCCTTTGTCGCACGCCTGCGTAACCGACACTCTCGCGTTGCCCAAACGCCTACGCTTGTGCCTGACTGGCAGGATACTTCTGTCGGATCGGATCCAGAATTTTTGCTTTTTTCAAATTTCTCCCTATCATTGGAGTCATTGTATCATCAGTGGTATGTTTTTATTCCAGATTTTGTTGGCCACACCTCGCATCGTAAGGGGTCTCGCCGTCATAACCTTGGCCTCTGTGATCCCTCAGACCAGTTTTCTGGCCTGCTGCTAGTATTTTATTACTCCACTTTGGTAGAAATCTACCGCCCGCTCATACTGCGAGGCCTTTCTATCAAGGGTTACCAGTTTGTGCTATCTAGCAATCAAATCACCACGTTTGAATTTTCAAAGTATAACCCTCTGGAGAAGGCTGCTATCTCAGCACACTTTGGAGTAATGCTATTCCAACAGTCTGGAATTCTATTGGCTGATCTGGGACATCCATACTTGTGGTACTGTGTCATGAATATGATATTTATTCATTTGTATCTCTTTAACCATTTTCCTGCTCCTCACCCAATTGCCGAGACAACACGTTCGCATCTGGTCTACCTCTCAATTCTGGCCCAATACGGCTCCCAAAAATGTGCAATTGTTCGGGACCTCCTCCACACCATGGATCCTCTCCTCCGTGCCTTCCGCCCTCCACCCCCCTAATACACAAGGATTCAACGACTGTTGTTTAGTATTAAAGCATAGCGAGTAAAATGGTTGCCCAATACTTCCTTGGTTATTCGGTCAGTAAATTTTACAATTAGAAGCAATTTAAATTATTTTAATCCCTCTTTGCCTTAGTCACACCATCTCCCAGCCAAGGAACCTTCTTTAAAGAGATATGCCAGTTAGAAACCACATCAATGAAGTTTAATGTTATAACCAACTTGATATAATATAGCTACATGCTTTAATCCATTTCCCAACTTAAATAGCGCACCATCGCAAGCAACTTAATTTCACAAATAAGATCACATTGCGACTCAACTGTAAGATCACATGAGACAAGAATATATGCTAAACTTTCGAAACACGTACAATTGCTGCAGCTTGAATTACATACTGCAGAGATCCATAGCAAACCTATAAGTCTCGATAGAAATTAAATCAAGTTTTATTGATGAATCCGTTCAGGTTATCGATCAAGGGGCTGGGTGACCCCAGGCTATTCTGGATACCTTTAAACTCAGCTTGGGGGGTTAACCCCAGGTAATCTCTTCAAAAAAACCCCGTCCAGATTTTGGCGGATTTGAAAACAAATTGGGAGGATAACCCAGATCTAGGGAACCCTTAAAATCAACTTGGGGATCAAAAACTATTGGCAGGCTTTAAAATCAATCAGAGAAAAAGAGGTATCAGTACCTTCTGTTTGTAAAGGGAAAAGGGGTGAACCTCTAAAGTCTATTTGGTGCAAACAGACTCCCAGCCAGCTTTGGCTAATCCTTGGCATCCCATTTCAAACCATCCTTAGCAGGGATCTACTCCAGCCTCAGGAATATGGACCACCCTTTGATCTTTATGACAGGTCTATTTATCAACAGGGTTCACCTCTTTAAGCTATCTTGTAATTAAAGGACGTCCCAGAATAGTTCAACAACAAAATTTATTGAGCAAAACAATCATCAAGACCAACTGGTGCTGATCAATAGTAGCCATCCAAAAATCTTAATGCAATAGCTATATATACAGCATATTAGTATCAATAAGGGAACTGGTGTTAAAACTACAGTGACAATCCCCTGTAAGAGCTTTGACTTATGAAAGACCACTTGACTTAACCTAAATCAGATTGGAAATCAATGTCATAACTGTGATTTTTTTGCAACAGTTACAGACAAATGTAAGTAAGAGGGTTAAGTACTGTAAATTCAGAACCTGAACGTAAAAATGCGGGATTGTCAAATCCTTGGTCCAAATTTCAAATCACTTTTGCGGGCAACTCAGCTGAGTGAGAATTAAAATATTTAATAAAATCAAACATTTAATTTGACTTTTTTGATTTATTTCAATTGGCAAATTTTAAATCCCTTGAGCAGATAACTCAACTAACAAAAGACAAAACTCAGCAAACAAATGTGGGATACATGAATCAGAAATACAGGATTCTTATGTGCAATTTGATATTTCCTGTATGTCAAATGAATCATAGACATCATGTAAAAATTAACAAATCTGAAATTGTGGGATTGTCAAATCCAAGAACCAAGTTTCAAATCATAATTGCGAGGAATTTGAAATAAATATAATTTATGGGTGTCTCAAAAAGAATGCCAAAGGATCTAGAGTGGATTTGTGCTGATTCTTTTAGGAAGAACAGACATTCTCAAAAATCACCCTATTCCATTTTAGGACAGCTAAAATTTAGATCATAATATTCACAAAATTAACATATATAGCAATAAAATTGACTAAAATATACATTCCTCTTCTTGAGTTTAAGTTTTTTAATAAAAATTTATTATTTCTTCTTCCAACACCAACCAAGTCAACGAGCTGTTCCCTGGCCTTGACAAAATTATGCAGGGCTACACCGGGTCTTCTAATAGTGAAGCCTCCCTCTATGGCCACTCCCAACCTGCAGGCCCCTCTGCAAGCACTACCCAGGAGTGTGTTCTTTCTCCCGCGTCCTCAAGCATGGCCCTGTTTGCCCATCACGCACAGGCAGCTGCTAACCCAAATCATACAGCAACACTAGCACCTGTAATTGACCAAGTGAGCCATGGGACCACCAATAGAAGCCAGAATCCAGAAACAGCCAATCAGATGGCACTGTCTGGTTCTCAAGGCAGACACACCCTACCTCCAGCCAATCAGCCTGTGAGGCGCAAAAGAAAATTAATCACTCTGGAGATTGTTCTTGAAATGGTTGAAAAGCGAGGAATGCTTATGTCCCTCGGGAAAATTGTGGCTGCAACCCTGCGAGCCCACGCCAACTGTGGTCTCCTACCAAGAAGACCTCAACTGGTACCCGTACTTTGACACAAGGTGATACAGCCTATCCCCTTATGATGACCATTATGGAACGTGACCCGCAGATGCCCCTGGTCCAGGTACGTCTCTAGCTGGGACTTCATGGCATCTTCAATAACAAAAGAACAGTGGATTTGTGGATACACAGAGTTGTGGTTGCCGCCAGAATCCTATCCAATCAGGCTCTTGGTGGCCCCAGTTTAGTGGATACTGACCCATACAATTTGGCCATCATCAATTTTATTAAAGAGAGGGCAATGAGGGCCCGTAATGATAACATTTTCCTATCATACACTAAGATTTCTGCAAGTATCCAAGACTATGGAGAGAAGTGTATCCAGTCTGATGTGTACAAGCATGGCCCAATCTTGTATTATTTTGTCGGGGTTTATTGGCAGTTTCCCCATTGGGCGTCAAAGCATTACTTGGCAATATCAAACACTGCATATGGGTATGCCTACCAGACAGAGCTCAAGGCCATGCTGGAGGAGTGGGCCACACAAAACGCCGTGCACACAATTGTACTTAGTGCTGAGATGGAGCAGCAGGAATGGACAACCCAAGAAATCAGGGCTGCGGGGCATACCTGTTGGTCCTACCCCATCAACCACACTGACATGCATCTTGAAGATTTATGTCTCTACAATTTTGGTTCCGCCCTCAGGCGCTTAAAGCCTGCCACCTACAACAAACTATGCACCCAAATTGATAAGGGTTATGAGCTTTTTCCTTCTGTGTCCGTCCAGGACTTATTTGATCTCATCATCTTCTATGCAAGTGATAGTGATAAGTCCAGAAAGGACTCTCACCTTCCCCCTCCCCCCATCCATCTGTTTTACCAAGCCTGCATACATGACAGAAGAAGAATTTGAGCAATTGAAGCAAACCGCTCTTGCTGCCCCATCCCAGTCAACAAACCCTGCCTCCCCAACCCCCCCATCAAGCCACCTGCCTTCCAAACCTGACTCCCAAGCCACTACCAAATCCCCCCACTATCTCTGATGCCGCCCTTTCACAGGCGCAGATGAAGGCAATGTTCATTCCGCCCATTTCCTCCCCTTCCCATCCTTTGATCAGTAAAATAAATCTTTTCTTTGTGACAACTTATTAAAATTGATATCTCCCTTTCAATTCATAATTAATACTAATTTCTTTTTACATTATCAACATTTCCCATAATTAATACAATGTTGTACATTTTACAAATAGCTTAAAATTATGAGCATACATATTTTTCATCATTATTAATAAATTAAAGACAATAAACATAATTATTACATTAGAATATTGCAATTAGACGTCAACTCTTGATATTTTAATATTATGTGCATAAATCAATGCATTTTTTTTAATAAAATCCATTGTAATCTTGGTCTTTTTCATTATAATTTAATGAAATGGACTGTGTTTATATTAGAGAGCCATTAACACTTAGTACAAATATTGATACATAGTGCATTTTACAGCCTGTATATTTACCTATTGGTAATAATTCTATAAACTTTTTAGTTGGATTTTGCGAGGTAATAATAATGTAATGTGCTAATAAATTACTATTCATTGTCATTAATTGGCTAATTTTCCTTGCTGTGGCAATTGTGCATTTTCTGATATTTACACACTAGTATCCAAATGTTTGGTTTCACATCAAATTGCACAGGCAGTAGGAACCATGGTTGCCACCCTGACCACATCCAGTCTTGGGGTGGCGGCTTGATTTCCTATTGCCTGTGCAATTGGATGTGAAACCAACCAATTGGATACTAGTGCGTAAATATCAGAAAATTCAAAATTGCCACAGCAAAGAAAATCAGCCAATTAATGACAATGAACAGTAATTTATTAACACATTACATTATTATTACCTTGCAAAATCCAACTAAAAAGTTTATAGAGTTATTACCAATAGGTAAATATACAGGCTGTAAAATGCACTATGTATCAATATTTGTACTAAGCGTTAATGGCTCTCTAATATAAACACAATCTGTTTTAATAAATTACAATGAAAAAGGCCAAGTTTACAATGAATTTTATTAATCAAAATGCATTGAGTTATGTACATAATATCAAAATATCAAGAGTTGACATCTAATTGCTATATTCTAATGCAATATTTACGTTTATTGTCTTTAATTTAATAATGATGATGTAAAATGTGTATGTGTTGAAGGTAGTACTATAAAAACCAGTTTTTTGATGGAATCAAAACATAATGTCAAATATTTTTCACACTTATCAACAAATTAGAGTCAGCCCTCCAAAAGTTTGTCATGTTTGAATACAACATCAGGGAAATTGTGGTAAATCAACTGGGAAATGAGGGAAGAGCCTTGGTCCAGCAAAAGGAAATTGTGAAAAATAGCCTGGGAACAATAGTTAATGAAGAACACAAGGAAATAATTTTAAATCTTAAAAAAGGAAATACTCAAGTGGTTAGATTTCAAAAGCAAAATTTACAAATTGTGGGAATTTGCAAAAACAAATATAAAGAATACTCAAAAAATCAAACTAATTGAAGGAAATGAAATTTCAAAGGAAATCAACACAAATGAAGAGGAAACTGACCAAATGGAAACAGACAAAAACAGAGCTCAGTCAAGAAGCAGGAGCGCTTCATGAAATACAGAAATTTTATCAAATGAAAACCAAGAAGAAATACAAGTTGCGAGAAAGATAAGGAAAATTCAGCCTAGAAAAATTAATGAAGAGCAGCCAACACTCATGAAATTTGCTGAGGTGGTGCCTGTGGCTGAGGGGGCCACAGGGGAAACAATTAGTAAGTCTTTTTATGTTTTACTTATATTTATTTTAGTCATCACCAGGAATGGGGACGAGGTTGCAGAAGTGGCAGCTTTTACGCCAAGTTGGTTTTACGGGGGTTACCAGTCACTGGTAGCCCCTGTAAAACAAATAAATAAAAACCAAATAAATAAAATAATACAACAGAATATGAATAATTTTTCAAGTATTGAAGCTAAAGATAGGGAGTATTTACCACCCGTGGGGTGCTCGCCGTGGTTGAGGGAAGCATATGAAATAGGATCAAATATCAATTTCAAAGAAATGAATGAAATTCATGGGGATGTCAAGTTAAACTTTGATGAATATATCTATGAAAGCATTCAACAATTCCCATTTGCAAACATCAACAAATATGAAAAAAACTTAAAAAAACTGACTTTCAAATAGGAACTGAATATTTAAAAACTGAAATTTTTAATGAAGTATTCAAGGCATTGTCAAACAAAGTCGGGGACGCAGTCCTTGTGAACACATTTAAACCTTTATTAATATTGTTCACCAAGGCATGGGGGGCTGATAAAAGTCAGGCACCCCCAGAACCCTCTTCAAATTCAATCAAACATCCTATATCAATAGGTTAGTTCAAACATTCAAAAAACTGTGCATGTTCTTGGAAAAATATACCTTGCAAAGAATTCCTGTCGCGGTTACCTGGGAATCCTCCTTCACTGCATATTAAAAATCAACGTCAAAAAGTTGGAGGATGTACCTATTCAAATGGACATATGGTGGTTAGCACTCAAATGCCATAAGACACCGCGGGGGTATAGGACAGTTGAGCATGTCCTGTATGACTCCTTTGCATTGGCAATGTTGTACGGGTACTATGTGCCCCCTGAAAAAAACCTATTAGTTGATTCACTCACCCGCCTTCTCTTTATTAAAAGTTTGACAACCACCAGGGTACAGGGTGCCACCCCTCTAGCAATTGCATCCAGGGTTGTCTACCACATACAGAAGAGTACGTGGATCCAATTAGACGCTCTAGCCAAAAATTTAATTTTGGAGTATAATTCACTGGAATAATCACATTCCCTTTGCAATTAGCATCCTCTCAATAAGTATTTTTCCCTTGCAAATTAAATTTTATTTTCTTTTAATTTTTTATATTTTAATACTAAAATTTTAATATTGAAATATATAATATTAAAATTTTTTAGTAAAATTTTAATTTTAAATATTTAAATATTAAAATTCTAATATCTAAAAGTTAATATTAAACTTTTAATAATACATATTTCAATATTAAAATTTTTAATATATAAAATTTCAATATTGAATATAGCACAATTAAATAAAAATAGTTAAATTTTGAATATTTAAACTTTAATATATAACTTTTAAGATTTTTAACTATAATTTTTATTTTAAATTTTAGTATTTAAATTATAATATTAATATATCTAAATATATTACAAGACATTAGTTAAAGTTAGAACCACGTCAAATATTAAAAAAATAATTTAAAAATGTTTTTATTTACTAGCTTGTCAAGTACAGGTTCATTTATTACATATAAAAACAACAAGAATTGAATTTATCCACATCATGCGGCCCGCTCCACTATTGTTCTAAACAAATGATTGTTTAGAGCTCAAATTACCTTTCCCTTGTAATGTGATTTGATAAACATATTTGATTTACTTGACCCGCGTCCTAAGTACTAATTAGTAAGCAATACATGAAAATCATTGGTTGCCGTGTTGTGTGGTTATAGTGGCACTGAAATAACAAGGATCAGATGATGACCTGTAAGGTCCAATTTGTGGCTTAACAAAGCCAAAGTACCAACAAGGATTCACAATTATTTAAATAAAATTAATCTATTTCTATCTTTTTTAATTTATTTATTTGTTAGCGCAACAGTCAATATAATATTCAGTGCATTATAATAAAAATATATTCCTCATACCTAGTATAATTAATTTTACTTACCTTTTCTACATACTCTTTTATGTCTATAATACAATCAAACATCACGTCATTATATATAAATAATAATTTTTGAGTCCTACTATAAACAAAATAAATAAAAATAATAACAAATAAAACCCGGAGCGCCCATTTATCTGATTGGCTCAGAGGCCAGGGCTTTGGGGAGAAAGGATTCTGAGTGCTTGTAAAAAGCTGCCACCACATCAGGTGGCATTGCAAATTGACTGACCTCAAGAATATTGAAGAGATCCTTGGTGTCCTGAGGGAGGCCTTGTTTCACCTTATTCTTGATCTAACCAAACACTTCCTCAATTGGGTTCAGAAATGGAGAATACAGGGGGAGGAAGAGGAGTCTCATTGGACAGTCAGCCAGGCAGTGGTTGGCCAAATGGCTATTTTTATCAATTGGCGGGAACTCAGACACTACCAAATCCACTTTGTGGAGCCCGACATTATCCAGCACAAAAATATTGGTTGTACTGTGGTAGTTGATCCAGAGATACTCCTTGACAACTTGGAGAAAATTGAGAAAAGTCCCACTATTGTGGAAACCCTTGATTATTTGGTATTGGTCCAACCCGCAAGGACCAAGAAGCGCAACCATTGAATAGGTCTGGGAACAGACAGCTGCACAATGGGCTATGCCGTCCTTGGACCCCTTCTTGACCCACCCATGCCTAGACCTGAGTGAGGAGGAAAACAACAATTTGTTAATGTGGAAGAACTGGACATTCCCAGTCTCCTTTAGTGCCAGATACATCTTGGCATAAATGCGTTGATCCTTAATGGTCTTCTCATTGTTTCTGTTGTACAGCAAAACTCCCAGTACTTTCTAGGAGAAGACCAAATTAACCATTGTTTTGTAAACAAGGGTTTTGGAAACAGAAAGTTCAAACTCCGTGGCAAGCATTGATTGGACAGCAAGTGAGTCCAGGTGGCAATCCTCAGCTACCCACTGTTTTATTGTGTAAATATGCATAGGCTGCAAGAGTTTTGGCTGCTGCTTAGCCTTGGTGGATTTGGCAATTTGCCCAGTGTTGCCATACTTGGTGTTGATGTTGGCAATGTATCTGGCTGTGACACCAAATTGGGACTCAATATCCTGAACCACCATTCCCCCGTTCAAGCAGTTGAGGAGAGCTTCACGCTTACTATCTGTCAACTGACGCCAGCCCTTGGCAGGTATCACGGCATCCTGGCTAGCAGGCTCAACACAGGGGACGGGGACCTTTGTGTAGAAGGTGGGATGACGCTTGCTTGCAGTGGCGCCGTCAATGGTTGAATACACAATAGGCGCAGATGGCTCAACAGTGGTGGCCAATGGCTTGTAGGTGGTGTCAAAGACGTGGGGGAAGGAATTAGCAACTCTTGGATCAAGAGTGCGGAGCCAGGTGACAACTGGGTATACGGTGGAGATGTATCTAACCTCATTATTCCCGATGACCTTTGTATAAGAGACTTTGGTTGCAGGCCTTGAGAGCGGCTTCTGTCTGGGATTAAGGCTGTGTGATCTGGCTTGGGACACAGGAGGTGATTGACTGGTGCTGACACCTTGGGAGGCCTGTGTGTTGGCATGACTCCCTTCAATTTGTGTTCTGGGTCTGTTCTTGGACCCTCTGGGACGCCCTTGTGGACAGGCTGCCCCGCGGGCTGGTGCAGGGGCTGGTTGAGAATGTGACTGACAGTCCATAAAAATAAAACTTTAAATATATTTTAGATTAAATATGTATTTATTTGGATTTATTGGTTTAGTTGTGAGTAGTTGTTTTCTCTTGATTTAGCCTTGAATAGTAGCAGATTTTCTATATATGTGATTTGAAGTGAATAATATTGTATCCTTTCCAGTTTTGGATGATTTTAAAATTTAATCACTTTTTTGTCTAAACATGGTTATTGATATTGAATTTTTAGTTTGATTTTAGTTGTGATGGAGACTCTTGATTTGGATTGGTGTTTCCTAGTGAGCTTAGTGTACATTAAATCTGGATTCCAGTTCCTGTAGTTAATATCTGAGTTTACTAGTGGAATTCAAAAGTGATTTGAAATTTGGTTCATGGATTTGATAACCCTGCAATTTCAAAAAACATAGTAAACTTAATGAAAATGGCTGATGGGTTTGAAAACTTCAAATCTGATTCCAGTTAATTCATTTTGTCCATTGGAAATATGCAGTTTGACTTGAACTTTACAAAGTGTCTATGAGTCTCCGCATTTTCAAATATTCAAATAAATACTCAAAGAATTCAATTTAATTAAAAAAGGCCATCCCGCAAAATTGATTTGAAATTTGGACCAAGGACTTGACAATCCCACATTTTTACGTTCAGGTTCTGAATTTACAGTATATCTCTATTAAAAGAAAGTGACTTTTATACCCTTGTGGCAAGACACCAATTGGTGACCCTGGAAATAAAGTACCTTCAGGTTAATGTACATAGAGATAGTAGTGATCCACTATGATAGCATTGGTGGAAACAATACTATGGCAATAAGCAGAGCCATCACTTAGGGGTTAATCCTGTTGATTTCTTTAATTAAACAACATGTCAAGTTGAGTCTATGACAGAACCATAAGGGGTTGAGCTTGATACAATCCCTCTCTCTTGGACCCCTGAGAGGTCTTCTTCATCTAGAGTGCCTGAGAATGGTTTTCAGTGTAAGAATAAAGTGGCAAGAAGAACTGTTTAAAGAGAGATGATGAGGATAAATCAAATAAATTGTCAACTGCTTTAAAAGTACCAAGCCAAATTGGTAGGAGGGGCTGATTAATTTGCACCAAAATCAGTATAGCAGAACACCGACATGAGCATGGAAATGAGGAACAGCATTTTAAGAGGTAAATCAGAAAAATACAATGGTTGCAAAGCCAAATACAAGGCAGGCCACTGCACAGTGAGGGACTCTGTAGCCAATGTCAGAAAGGAGGTTATTAGACTATCAACAACTGGGACCAGAAGGCCCAAGTGTTCAGCATAATGGGGTTTTGGAAAAATTGGATGATTTTATTTTCTAAGTGATAATAAGCTATCTAGAAACAAGTTTCTAGAGGGGAATGGGGAAGTCTTAAGGGAGTTCAGGATGGGGGTAGAGGGGATTCCATGGCATCTGATTGGCTGGCAAAAATATTTTCAGCAGTTGGAGGGCCTGCATTAGAATTTGAGTCAATGACGTCATAATTTGGAAAATTTTGGCGGCCAGCAGATCAAGCACTGCCATCCCCAAATAGCGTATAACTTGTAATTTTCTTATCATAATTATTTGGGGGAAAATAAGGCAGATCCAGATTTTCCAGGGCTATTTGGGTGACCCAAGCCTTGACCCATTTTTTTTCAATGTTGTCATTTAAAATGTCTATTTCTTTCAAGGGTTTGGTGGTAGTTTTTTGCTGGTTTCTGGTCTTGCGGGGGCATGCTATTCCTTCCATCTGGTTTTCTACCATAACATTCAGGAGCAAGTGTACCATATTGCTTTAGCTTCTGGGCTGTTGATAGGATAATACTTTCTCTTCTATGAACCCTTGCCTTAAAGAGTCTCAGTTGATCATGGTGTATCATCTTGTTTTTACAATGCTTTTCTAGCCCATGCATCAGATAGGTATGGTTTGGGTAAGCTTATAGATGATAGTGGGTCCCACTTTCTTGGGATGTAGCTTTGTTCTGAAACAGTTTAAAGCCAAAAATTTATTGACTTCAAACCTCTGATGTAGGGAACATTTCATATTTTTAACTCATTTAGTCTCACAAATTGGTGATTTTTCTGTATCTTTTGAATGCTGGGGCTGTCCCTGATGGGTACTTTATTAGCCAGCACTAGATGCAGGACATTGCTGGTGGCTGTAATTTTAGATTTGATAGTCAATTCTATCCCATAGGGGCTGAATCTCATGGGGCATTTTGGTATACCTGGCAGATCATCAGGGCTGCAGGCAAGTGGGCAGTCAGTTTCTTGGACCATTGATTGATAGCTTAACAATGGCTTTTACCTGAGACCCATTATTATTAATGAGAAAATTCTGGAACCCTAAATTTTTCCTGTGAAGGGCTCAGATCCTAATTGCAATGACATTCACTTATGCTTCACAATTAAAAGGTCCAGCATCACCTTAAAATAATTGAGCTCACTTTCTTCCTTGCACAACAACCACAGTGATCTTCACTCTGAATATACTGATGACATTTGTTCATTATGTCTGCCTTATGTTTTGTGGTTGCTCAAACATGATAAACTTCAAAACCCATTTTTAATTAAAAAATAAGTTCAATTCATTATCTTTTCTGGTGTGTTTTTCATACTTTAGTGTACCCTTTCTAGCCCTATTTATAAAATTTTATTTCATGTCCTGCCTTTTCAGGGCCTGAATAATAACCAATGTCTTAGTAAAACTATGATATTACATTTATGATATTTCTGTTGTTGTCAGGATTGACAATTCTTTCCCCCCTGGAAACCTGGGCCCAAGAGTGGGATTTGAACCCTGACCATGAATCCCCACGGGCCGCCAACCCTATGGACCAAGGGGCTGCCTGCCCACGTTTTCCTGAGGTCAAGCTCCTGAAAAATTAAGCCAAGCATGATGGTCCAAATGATAAAGCAAGCCAAACCAAAGGAATCAGTGGGCCAAATGGAGGAGTAATCAAGGTGCCTAATAGAGGCAATGAAATTTCACCCATTAGCTTCATGAAATTGAAGTCTACACCAGCAACCAATCAGGAGCCAACCCAGGAAAGAGGCACAGGCCCGTGGCCTGGTCCCATGACCACAACACTAAAGCAAGATAACCAGGTAGCCAAATCAAGATTCTTGACCGATGAAAGAACTCCCAGCCTGGGTGCCATTTTGCTGTCTTTGAACCAGAGCACCCAGAACTCCCAGGCCTGCCTTTCCCAATGCCCTGATGAACCCCCCATGAAAAATATTAAGTTTGGAAGTGGGGTGCTATATAGACCAAAGGACCCCACACTCCAAAATTATTGCCATTTTTGAATAAATGTTATGTTATTTTGGCTTCCACAGCTACTGCCTTATTTTGTATTTGCCATCTATCAAATCAGTACAAGATCTCCTGGCCCTCCTGCTCCTCTGCCTGCATATTTTTATATTTCAGGTTCTCTCTTTGCCCCCATCCACTTCACGGAATGCTCTTTGAAACCTGATCATAAAGACTACACCCCGGAAAAGATACTCAAACTAGATCCTTTGCCTGCATAAAATCTGAAGTTAGATACAACCATAAAGGCCTGTGGATATTCTCAACACCCAAATTCTTTAGAGGGAAGTTCAACTATCTTTCTTCCTATAAGCTCTGCATGAAACCATCTGTGACCCCCAAGCCTATGCCTGCCTCCTCACCCAACCTCTTAACTGACCACACTGACAAGCTGTTTGGAATTGTGTACATCACCCTCACAGGAGTGATTGACATTATAATCCCAGCCGCCAGCCTGTGGTCCTGGGTGGGGAAGTCCTTCTCCTACCTTTTTAAGTTAGCTCCTCTCTTGTGGTGGGCTTTACCCGCAAAAAACCCAGCCCAAGTCACCCCTGAAAACAACGGGCCAGATGCCCAAGACTGGATCCCTGACAGTTGTGTCTTTTATCAAAGCCTAAAGAAGAGCATAAAAAATTCTTCTTGCTGCAGGAGCTATCAGTGTTATGTTTTCACATATTTGCTCATCATTCAACAAATATCACTCTTATAGCCCTCTGATACCTATGCTGTCATTTATAAAACATATACCCTTTAATTTTTCAACCAAATAAACTCATGCTTTTCTTCTGCAATTGACCCCTCTTTTGCATCCTTATTAAAAAAGGGTAAATCATCAGATTGCCTACATCAAGCTAACTGTCACTGTATTAAAGGTGGTTATGAACTATTGCTGTCTTGGGGCTCTCTACTGTGAAATTTTGGTCAATAATTTACTAGTACAGAGAGCACTGAAAAGGTGGTGTGTACTGCTGGGCTTCCTAGAAATATAGCACATTAATTGTTTTTGGTGTTGTTTTAAGCAGGAATATAATATTGCTGGGAGTTGGTCTTCTTGATCCTTACTTTTTCCTTCAGGCTAGATAAGTGTTAGTTATTTCTCACTACACTGATTGGAAATTTAAAAGGTGTTGAAGCTGTTTGAGGAAAGCATTTTTCATGCAAGGGGCAGCCCTTTGGGTTTAGTGCACTGAGTACTAGACACGTTTTCTTATGCTGGTGAAACCTTTCACATGGCGCAGCAACTCAGAAAGTGGGTCCAATCCATATTGTTCTTTTCACCAGAAGTCTGGAATCTTGAGGGCCTCCCACAATGGGAGAAAAAAAAGCTCAAAGTTAAATTCTACTGCACAACACCTTGCTGAGGACAAAGGTGTCTTCCTCCCTCTAGGTGGACCTCAACTGTCTCTTCAACTTCATTTTCAGCAGGCATTCCTGCTATATGTTACTTATCTGTCCACATGACAATTCTATTATGCTCATCATTTTACTGACTATATGATGCTTTTGATGCATCCCACCTTGGTTCATCACCCTTATATGTTGACCTATCAGTTCTGTAAGATATATCAATTGTATCAAAGCCTTGCCACAAATTTTCTTCAGGCTTTCCAGGTACAATCTTGAACTCCAAGCATGTTTGAACTTATCTCTGATAACTAATGTAAACATCTCTGCTCTCAGAAGTACCTGTCTACTGCTATTGATATCATTTTTCAAGAGCTCACTTCATATATACGCCCCCACATTGCTGCTTATTAAAAACATGTAATAAAGCAGTGGGATAATTTAGAGACCACCCTTAATCAAAGGGCTGCTACCTGTAATTTCAGACAACTACCAGAATTAACTCATTCTGCAAGTCAAACTACTGAATGTCAACAAATTGTTAACATTCAGTAAGTCAACATTATTTTTTAGTATTTATCCATTAGAATTGGAAATTTCCAAAACTAAGCTAATTTTTCATAGAGAATTATTAAGTCAGAATTTCAAAATTGAAAGAGAACATGCATAATGTTGACACCATTTAAACAAAGTCTCATTTTTAAGCCAAAAAAATAATATAATTTACTATGAAAATGTAAGTTTCTTTGTACTTTTACATTAAGGTCAACTCCAGTAAGTAATATCTGGATGTCAACCCCAAATAAAAATTCATAAACTTCTTAATAAAATACACATTATTCTATAAATAACTATTTTTATATTTTATACTACTGTTTTTATTAAATATAAATTAAGATAAGCATTGAACAAAGATATATACCAACTTTCATAGTGTTATTTGTATTATTAAGCTATTTATTTCTATATTAAACCCATTGGATTTTATATAGCTTATTTTCAGAAGTCCACTTAAGCCAAAACACATATGTTAAAACTAGAATTTATATATGTATTTATAATGTTGAATTTGTATCAAATTAACACATCACCTAAATTGCAACAAAGGGGTTTGGCTAAGAAAACAATGTGACATAATTTAAGCAAGATTTAATAGGAGAGTTACTATAAAATAACACTGACTGCCTCCATGTTGACACCTTCACTAGTTTATTACTAAAATACTGCTACTTAACAAAAAGCACACATACAATGGTATAATAATCCAGATCAAAGTACCCAGGACTTTACTTTAGACTTCCCTCTACAATCCCTTTTATTTAGTTTTCATAAGCTACATATGCAAATCTTTAATTTTTTAAAATTAAAAAATAAATAATTTTGGCCTTAAAAACCAACTCTGAAAAATCTCAACTAAGCTTTATAATTTATTTACATAGTGTTTTTATGGTTTAATGCTGACAGTCAAAACTAAAGCATTTTTTATGCTAACAAACTAAATTAAA
Source organism: Entomophthora muscae (assembly GCA_014839935.2). Classification (NCBI taxonomy): domain Eukaryota; kingdom Fungi; phylum Entomophthoromycota; class Entomophthoromycetes; order Entomophthorales; family Entomophthoraceae; genus Entomophthora; species Entomophthora muscae. The sequence continues at coordinate 59,563 of QTSX02002232.1, forward strand.
TATTTTTGACTATTGTGACTACCATAATGGCAATTTTTATTTAAACATGGTTTTTTCTTTTCTTTACTAATAAATTAGCTCTAAAAGCACTTTCCATACTTCTATAAGTTATTTACTTAATAAAAAATAAAACAAGTGATTATTATTTGATTTTATTATGTTTCACATTATTCTTACTTTATGAACTCTACTCTAATTATTGTAGGACAAATCTTCCAAGAAGCCACCAAATAATCCCAAGTCAACCAAGAAGATTCCCAAAGCCTCTGGAAAGGCCCAAAGTCCCTATCCCAACAAAAAATAACCAAAAAGCCCTAAAAAACAGAAGACAAGGGAAAAGACCCCAGACCCTGAAAGCAAAGAGCCCTCTTCTGACCCCTTCTCTTCTCCAAGCTGATATGAATCAGAAGAAGATGAGGTTTCACTAAACAAGCAAGGAAGAAAGAAGATACTCAAGAGTCCAGAACCTCAGTCAAGCCCAGATGAACCAAGCTCAAAGGGATCAAGCCCCAAGGAATCAAGCTCATCCCAGTCCAAGAAGCGCAAGAATCCAACTCCAGATAATTCCCCTCCACTGCCTAATAAATCTTCACATCTATCCTCCTCATCAAGTATCAATAAAGAAGATCTGGATTATTATCTTTCTGACACCATCAAGCACCAATTGGCACATGGGACCTCCTCAAGGTTCACAACATTTGTAACTTCAAATAAGAGTTTAAGCTTCCAAAGAAGTTACCTTGGGGTTTTTCTCTAATGTCTTTCAAAGGAGGTACAAGTATAGTCTGTGATGGCTATATTTTCAATTGCAACAATTAGAAGAGATCAGGAAGAAGCAAGCATTATGTGTGTTAAATTAGAAGCTACACTACCATGATCAACACAGAAGGATGGGACAAAGTTACCAGTTAAAAAGGAGAACACACATGCAATGCTCCAATAAAACTTATTGAAAAGCTTCTAAATTGGTACCTCTACCAAATGATTCCAGTCTCCAAACACATCAAGGAGTCTTATCTGGCAATCAAGACCACCACACACCTAAGTAATGAGAACCTGAAGCTCATCCCTGACTGCAATCAGTTAGTAAAGTACATATGTGACAAATGCCGTGACCTATTCCCTCATAAGAAATCTGCCATGGTCCAATGAGAGTTAGTCTTGACAGAGGAGTTGAAGATTTTCAATGGTGATGAGGTATTCCTTTTACATGATGATGGACCTAGAGCAGAGGCAAAAGTTATATGATATGCTATACAACAGAACCTGAAGCAGTTAAGAGATTCAGAGACCTGGTTATGTGACAGTACCTTTGCAGTATGACCCCACTTTTTTTTACCAACTAAAGATTGTAAATTCTCACATTGAAGGCAAGGTGCTCCCATTTGACTACTTTCTACTTCCTGGGGCAACAGAAGAGATCTACACAAGGGCCTTTAAAATCCTTCAGGAAGTCATTAAGGCCCTACTCAGCAATAAAAAGAGTCCCCCTGGCCATAACACTAGAGCCAATCAGATGATGATGAAAAAGATAAAGTCACCCTTGCTGTAGAATAATAAGCTCATGATAGAGCACTTGGCCCCTCAACTATAATCATGGGCTATGAAACTGCCCAGTATAACGCTTTTGTAAATACCTTTGATGGAGAGGTCCAGGGGTGTTTTTTTTCTGTTATTGGCAGGCTGTCAATAGGCAGCTAAAGGGTCTACCTGAGCTCAACAGGCTCCACCGTCTAGATAAATCAGGAAAGTGTAAATTCTTAATTCAGTAGTTTGTAGCACTAGCCTTTGTAAAGCCAGAGCATACTGGGCAAGCCTTTGACCTCCTATGCCATGAACCATATGTCAAGAAATATGAGGATGCCTTCTACCATTTCATTGAATATTATGAGCCACAGTGGATTAGACATAAGGTCACTAAGCACTGGAGCAAGCCCAGAGCCAAAGCCACCTGGAACTGCTACCAGGACGTTCTTAAGGATGAGATGAAAACAACTTCATCTTTGGAGGGCTGGCATAAGCATACCAAGTCTTCCTTTGGAATCAAGCCTAGATAAAACATCTTCTACTTGCACCTCAAAGTCCAACAGGAAAAGACTGTTGCATACATCAGAGATATTGAGAACCACCCATCCAAGAAGAAGAGAATCACCAAAGAGAAGCAATATCAAGAGAAAATCAAGGACACTATCAAGGCCAAATATAAGCTTTCAGAGCTTGGTGAATACATCAAGAAGATTGCCACAGTTCTTAATGGCAATCAGGTGATAAAAGTCTAGCTTTTAATTAAATTTATTGAGTATTGTCTAATTTTGTATATAGTTCTTATTTGTTCAGTATAATACTTTTATATAAATAGTTATTCTAAATGACTCATTAATAATTTATGATACTGTTTTTATAAATCATTGACTTTCTATTGATAGCTTGATGCCTTATGCTGTATTATATGGCCTATGGTGATATTTTACTAGTAAAGTATATGTATTTTTCTAGTTTTTAATATAAAAATAATTTTATATTAACTTTTCTGATTATTAAATTTTCCTATAATATGTTAATTTTTATTTAGTACCTTTTTGTATATTGGGTTTTTTATTTTTATAAGCAGGAAAAATATTTTATAGTAAAAATAGCTAATATCATAGTGAATTGTTTTTGAAGTGTATTTTTATGAATTTTTTTAATTGTTGTTTATAATTTTGATGGTGTTTTTTTAAATTCATGTAGTCACATTACCCTTAAAAGTATTTTGAAACCTAATTTTTATTAAGTAAAATATTCAGGAAACAGGGTTCTGCTTATTAAAAAAGTATTAAAATTTAGTAGTCTGCATGAGTAAAAACTTAATTCTGACTTTTTAATGCTGTTGACATTAGAGTATTTAAATTATGATTGTTGAAATATATAAATTCAACTTTTGGAGTGATTTAATTCTGGCAGTTGCCTACTGGAATACACCATCCTTGGCACCTTTGGGCACATTGCCATAGGCATTGTACATGGAAAACACAAAGGGCAATTCATAAATATAGTAAAATTTTACTATACTGTGTCTTTTAGTGTGGTATGCATATTGGTGTATTTATGACAGGTCTTGATACTTATTGGGCTATTTTAATTGTATGGAGAAACATCAAGTTTTTTCCAAGAGAAACTCAAACTCTTCACAGTGCAATAATAGATCAAAATTGAGGCCTCAATTCCAAAAATATATTTAACCATGGACTGTATATTTTACAGTTCAAGATGAAAATTTCTGTTGACCCACTGCTTTATTGCCCAGATATGCTCCTTTTCCAATATAGTAGACTTGTACTAGTATTTCTCTGAAGGGAGAACAGCACCAACTTTTAGGTATGTATTATATAACTGATGTGCTGATTTCTCTAAAATATCAACAATAGCTTTAGCCTTCTTTTTATTTGATTCTCCTTGATAAGCCTAATAAAGGTCTCACATGTGGAGTTGGGGATGTTGATGTACTTGGGCTTTTTGGAGGTAGGCATTGACTCATTGGGTTCTGTCATGAAACAGGGCATATGCACTTGACTGTAGAATGCAGCAACCTTTTTGGGCATCTGCTGACCATCAGGGGTCTGGAAATGATGTGGTTCTTTGTCATTGTCTTGCCCTTTGTCATCACTCATATATGGCTTGTATGTGGTATCTAGAACAGGCTTCACTATCTCTATAATGCTAGCAGAAATACCATATTGGCATTTTAAATGGTTTTATACAAAGGATACCCTTTCAGAGGTGGTGGTGTTTACTGTTCAGGAGGTGGTGGTTTGGTGGCTTTTCTAGACAGCTTGGGATCCATGGGGCTGATAATAGCTGTGCTTTCAGTCTGGTTGCCCTCAGTTTTTTGTGGTATCTGTTAGCTTGGGTTTCATCACCTGATTCAGCACAATTCCCACCTTCCCCCTCCTGGACTACAGCTGCTCTGTTCTTTTGACCCATGAGGGTGTCCATGTCCACAGTGTACTCCTTCAGATCCTTGATTCTACTGTTTTAATGTATCAATTCTGGTATAAAATAAGAATAAAATTAGTCTATCTATCTTATTATTTATTATATTTTTATCTGTTTATATACTGTAAATTCAGAACCTAAAGGTAAAAATGCAGGATTGACAAATTCTTTTGCATGAACTTATCAACTCAATGGAGTAATTTTCATCCCAGAACAACTTACTTTTATTATAAAAGGATAAAAAAATATTCCAGTAAGTTGGTGAGTTTACGCAAAAGAATTTGAAAATCCTGCATTTTACCAACAGGTTCTGAATCTAAAGTATAGTAGCATGAAAGCTTGTACTCACTACTGTTTATTTCAAATTAGATTTTAAATTTCTATATTAATTATTTTTGACCAAAAATGTGCACTGTTACCTTTATGTTTTGATAATTTTGATCTATTTGTAAGGCTTTTTCCAAAACAGCCACTCAGAACATGTATTTCCTTTTTATATTCTATATTGTACATCTTGATTGGCATGAACTGGTAAAAGTATTATAGGTTCATGTGGCAGATCCAGGTCCAACCAGTCCATCCTGACATTATCCTGCCCTTGACTCTTATTCCCATTACCTTCCTTTGACAAAGCTTTGAAGAGCTTTGTCTCCAGAGAGGAAATTTTATGGGACAACACTTTGTTATCATCCCGCCAACAGGCCATGATCTCAATGCTCTTTTTCTCCCTTGCCCTTAAAGCATCAATTTCACAATTTGCCTTTGTTTTCACTTGCTGTAAGATTTTGTCCCATCCTACTAACAGGCTCCAGGAATCCCAAACATAGATTTGGTTTTCTTGGGCAGGAGTACCTTCTTTTGAAAAGTAATTGGAATATAGCTCTTCAAACACAGCCTTTACTCCCACCAAGGACTCCTCAGGCACAGTCTTGGTGACCTCTAAGCTTGCCCAAGCTTCCTCCAACAAACTTGTAGGAACCTCTTTCCTGGCAGCAACAGTTTCCACACAAAGTACTCCAAATTTGGCCCTTTTCAAATTTAACAAAGCATACATAATAATTTAAAAGGTAGTTGAGGGGAAAGCGTCAAAATCAACAATATATATTTATTAAAGTTTAGCTGTTTTTGCTTATATACCATTTGGGGCATATTTGGCTGAAAACCCCTCTGGTTCCTGAATCAACCTATGATTCATCTCATGTGATCTATGCCGTTTGAGTCATCCAAACCTAGAACTTTACCTAAAAGATCTACAATATTTCTCAACCTATGAGAATCAACCTACAATGGGAAGAAGTCACCTGACTCCATCCATCCCAATGTACCAATTCAGCATGGAGCTTCCTCAGCTCCCAGCGCCAAAACCCTGTGGATTAAACATCCCAAAACTCAGCTATTGGTATTTCAACTGGGAACCAGCTGATCAACCCTGAATTCCTAGGCATCATTGCCTTTATCTAGTTATCTTTGCATTTAATGGTTTTTTGCCTTAAAACCCATTAAAACGCTTTGAAACTTGAACCAGGTGCCACTGCGGCACCCAGGAACTTTCCCAGGCGGCGCCCCAGCGCCTGAAAAAAATTTGATAGCGGCGCCTCAGCGCTTTGCAATTCCATTAGGCGGCGCGGCAGCACTTTTAACCCAATGAATTTGCCAAAGTGGCGCTTTTAACCCAAAATTTGGGGGTTTACTTATGGTTGACCTTAACCAAACTTCTTGACACAGTCAAGGCAATTTAACCAATATAATTAAATGCTCATTAATTATATTCCTGTGTATTTATTAATTAATCTTCCCAATTAATTAAACCGTTTTTGAGACATCCTGTCTCCCAGATTGACTCAGCCCATCTTGCCTTCTTTTCTTTTATTAAACCTAGATATCCAGTTTTCAGGAATCTTAACCTTAAGACTTCCAATCCAACCTATCTACATGCAATAATAAGAAAAACAGAGATAACTTTATATTTCAGAGCATTTATTTGGCTAAATACTCAATAGTGATTTTTGTACGGTCACAGTTCATTGATTTGTTTTGATATTTTTTTGTTGTATGTTTCAGTTGCTGTTAGAATTTGTTATTGGATCAAGTTTTTAACTTTGTGACTGATTTTGATGTGTTCTTAAAAAATAGTAAGCATATTATATTCATTCTGTGACCAAAACTCATGTGTTCTAGTGTTTGGTGCTGTCAGGAATTCAGGCATAGTTAGAGGCATTGGGTGACTCAAGACGGGGTACCTTGATAGTATTGGGTAATGCCCACCATAGGATGGGTGCTAACTTGATAATGTAAGATAGGGACCGCCTGAGTAAGGACAAAGAGCCAGAGTTGGGCACCATAGAGTCTATCAAACCTGTCAGAGTAATCTAGAATATTCCAAACTGCTGGGTGAATGTGGTCTTGGCAACAGGTTCAATTGGGCAGTTGGGTTGCAGGGTCAGAGGTGGGGTCAAAGGAACCAGGTAGATGGGCAGATAGTTGTACTTGTCTTTGAAAAATCTTGACTGCCTCACATATCCCTTTCCTTCATAACCTGTAGTTTTGGTCTCTCTAGTCCTTGCCAAGGGGTTGGCAATTAATATGTTCTCCAAGTTGAACTTGGTGTAGGTGGGGTTCAGTAGGTATTTGGTGAAATGCACTGGTCCAAAGGGTGCTTCAGGGGGATAGTTAAGTGCTGGTAGTGGGTCAGCAGGTTTGTCTCTAGAGTGGGCAATCATCTGGTTGTCTACTTTGCCAGAGTTGAGATGAAATATCACTAAATCTAAAAAAAAGGTAGGATTTGCTCAAACCAAAGGTTAATAAACTTTATTATTAAAAACGTCAATATGGTCATCCCCATACTGCCAGGGTTTTATACCAAGTGATTTTGCTTCTTCAATTTTTTCAGACTTCAGGCCCATGGGCAATTTCTGGAAGGGCATAGATCTTGGCTTAGGTTTTTGAGGGCAATGGATCCTGGTTGGGCTTGCTTATGAAGGAAATCACTGGATAATAAGAAGCTGTCTCCATGTGGTGGGGAACCACCCACCAAATCCATATAGACATAATGATTAACCACCACTGCAGCTTCAAATACCGTTTTGTGAAATTTTCAAATGAGATACTAGGGTTAAGTAAAATAATTAACCCCAACCAGAAAAGCAACAGATAAATGGCCTGTGAGAGAATCAGAGAATCTTCAGAATGAAATTCAGGACATTGGGATAGCACATGAGTTTCAGCTTCAGCAGGAGTAGGAACAGTCCAAGATTGACAGGCATTGAATTAAAATTTGGTAGTAACAACAACAAAGTACCAACAGCAGGCCCCCGTCTTCCAGTAATGATTTAGCTGAGAATCAGGTTGTAGGGAATGTAGAGCAATAATCCAACTACAGGATACATTTTAAAAATGTAAATTAGACCAAGGGAAATATGATTTTTATTGAGTAATTTTTTGGGAGGACTAAACTCTTAAGAGTTGAAACAGTGAAAATTATTCAATATATATCAAAAATTGACTACTGTAAATTCAGAACCTGAACGTAAAAATGCAGGATTGGCAAATCCTTGGTCCAAATTTCAGATCACTTTTGCAGGATGGTCTTTTTTAATTGAATTGATTTTTTGAGTATTTATTTGAATATTGGAAAATGCGGGAACTCATAGACACTTTGCAAAGTTCAAGTCAAGCTGCATAAATCCAATGGACAAAATGAAGTAACTGGAATCAGTTTTGAAGTGTTCAAATCTATCAGCCATTTTCATTAAGTTTACTATGTTTTTTGAAATTGCGGGACTTTCAAATCCAAGAACTGAATTTCAAATCACTTTTTAATGCCACTAGTAAACTCAGATATTAATTGTGGGAACTGGAATCCAAATTTAATGTACAGTAAGCACACTAGGAAACACCAAACCAAATCAAGAAGCTCCAACACAACTAAAATCAAACTAAAAATTCAATCTCAATACCATAATTAAACATAAAAAGTTATTAAACTTTAAAATCATCCAAAACTGGAAAGGATACAATATTATACACTTCAAATTACAGATATAGAAAATCTGCTACTAATCAAGGCTAAATCAAGAGAAAACAACTATTCACAACTAAACCAATAAATCCAAACAAATACATATTTAATCTAATATATATTTTTTATTTATTTTTATGGACCATCAATCACATTCTCAACCTGTTCCTGCACCAGCCTGCGGGGCAGCCCGTCCACAAGGGCGTCCCAGAGGGTCCAAGAACAGACCCAGAATCCAACTTGAGGGGAGTCATGTCAATACACAGCCTCCCAAGGTGTCATTGCCAGCCAACCACCTCTTGCATCCCAAGCCCAATCAACCAGCCTATTGCAACAGAAGCCACTCTCAAGGCCTGCCACAAAAGTCTCCTATACAGGGTCACTGGGAACACTGAGGTTACTTACACCTCCACTGTATACCCAGTTGTCACCTGGCCCTGCACTCTTGACCCAAGAGTTGCTACTTCCTGCCCCTGCGTCTTTGATACCTCCTATCAGCCATTGGCCACAACTGAGGAGCCATCTGTGCCTGTGTCTTATGCCACCATTGACAGTGCCAGTGCAACCAAGCGTGATCCCAGCTTCTATACAAAGGTCCCCATCCCCTGTGTCAAGCCTGGTAGCCAGGATGCTGTGGTACCTGCCAAGGGCCAGCGTCAGTTGACAAATAGTGAGCGTGAAGTTCTCATCAAATGCTTGAACAGGGTAATGGCAGTTTGGGATATTGCATCCCAATTTGGTGTCACGGCCAAATACATTGCTGACATTAACACCAAGTATGGCAACACCAGGTGAATTGCCAAATCCACCAAGGCTAAGAGGCAGTCCAAACTCCTTCAGCCTGTTCATATTGATGCAATCAAGCAATGGGTAGCCAAGGATTGCCACCTGGACACACTTGCTGTCCAATCAATGCTTGCCACAGAGTTTGGGCTTTCTGTTTCTAAAACCCTTGTTTACAAAGCAATGTTTGATTTGGGCTTCTCATGGGAGGTGCTCAGAGTTTCTCTGTACAATAGGAACAGTGAAAAGACCATTGAGGAATAACACATTTATGCTGAGACATATCTGGCACTAAAGGAGACTGGGAATGTCCAGTACTTCTATATTGACAAATTGTTGTTTTCCTCCTCACTTAGGTCTAGGCATGGGTGGGTCAAGAAGGGGTCCAAGTATGGCGTAGCCTATCATGCAGCTGTCTGTTCCCAGACCTATTCCATGTTTGCGCTTCATGGTCCTTGCAGGTTAAACCAGTATCAGATTATTAAAGACTCCCATAACAGCAGGACCTTTCTCAATTTTCTCCAAGCCGTCAAGGAGTACTTTTGGATAAATTACAGCTGCACAACCAACATTGTTGTGCTTGATAATGCTGGGCTCCACAAAGTAGATCTGGTTGTGTTCAAGTTCCCCCCTTTGACAAAAACAGCCATTCTGCCAGCCACTGCCTTGCAGACTGCCCAATGAGACTCCTCTTCCTTTTGCCCTATTCTCCATTTCTGAATCCAATCAAGGAGGTGTTTGATTGGATCAAGAATAAGGTGAAACAAGGCCTCCCTCAGGACACAGAGGATCTCTTCAACATTCTTGAGATCAGTCAATTTGCAATGCCACCTGATGTGATGGCGGCTTTTTACAAGCACTCAGAATCCTTTCTCCCCAAAGCCCTGGCCTCCAAGCTAATCAAATAAATGGGTTCTCTGGGTTTTATTTGTTTTTATTTTTATTTATTTTGTTTTTAAAAGACTTAAAAATTATTATTTATATATAATGACATGATGTTTGATTGTATTATAGACATATAAGAGTATGTAAAAAAGGTAAGTAAAATTAATTATACTAGGTATGAGGAATATATTTTTATTATAATGCACTGAATATTATATTGACTGTTGCGCTAACAAATAGATAAATTAAAAAAGATAGAAATAGATTAATTTTATTTAAATAATTGTGAATCCTTGTTGGTACTTTGGCTTTGTTAAGCCACAAATTGGACCTTACATGTCATCATCTGATCCTTGTTATTTCAGTGTCACTATAACCACACAACACAGCAACCAATGATTTTCATGTATTGCTTACTAATTAGTACTTAGGACGCGGATCAATTAAATCAAATATGTTTATCAAATCACATTACAAGGGAAAGGTAATTTGAGCTCTAAACAATCATTTGTTTAGAACAATAGTGGAGCAGGCAGCATTATGTGGATAAATTCAATTCTTGTTGTTTGTATATGTAATAAATGAACCTGTACTTGACAAGCTAGTAAATAAAAACATTTTTAAATTTTTTTTAATATTTGATATGGTTCCAACTTTAACTAATGTCTTGTAATATATTTAGATATATTAATATTATAATTTACATACTAAAATTTAAAATAAAAATTAAAATATTAAAAGAAAATTATAATTAAGAATCTTAAAAGTTATATATTAAAGTTTAAATACTCAAAATTTAACTATTTTTATTTAATTGTGATATATTCAATATTGAAGTATTATATATTAAAAATTTTAATATTGAAATATGTACTATTAAAATTTTATTATTAACTTTTAGATATTAAAATTTTAATATTTAAATATTTAAAATTAAAATTTTTATAGTAAAATTTTAATATTACATATTTCAATATTAAAATTTTTGTATTAAAATATAAAAAGTTAAAAAATAATAATTTGCAAGGGGAAAATATTTATTGGGGGATGTTGATTGCTAAGAGAATGCAATTATTCCAGGGAATTATACCCCAAAATTAAGTTTTTGGCTAAAGCATCTAATTGGATCCACATACTTTTCTGTATGTGGTAGATAACCCTGGATGCAATTGCTAGAGGGGTGGCGCCCTGTACCCCAGTGGTTGTTGATTGTTTGATAAAAGGCAGGCAGGTGAGGGAATCAATCAATAGGTTTTTTCAGGGGGCACATAGTACCTGTATAATGTTGTCAATGCAAAGGAGTCATACAGGACGTGCTCAACTGTCCTATATCCCCGCGGTGTCTTCTGGTAGTCAAGGGCTACGCAGCAAATATCCATGTGAATAGGTACATCCTCCAACTTTTTGACGTTGGTTTATAATATGCAGTGTAGGAGGATTCCCAGGTATACCGCAACATGGATTCTCTGCAAGGTATATTTTTCCAAGAACATGCATAATTTTTTGAAAGTTTGAACTAACCTATTAATATAAAATGTTTAATTGAACTTGAAGAGGGTTCTGGGGGACGCCTGACTTGAATCAGCCCCCCAGGCCTTGCTAACAATATTAATAAAGGTTTAAGATTATTCACAAGGACTGCATCCCCAACTTTATTTGACAGTGCCTTAAATACTTCAGTAAAAATTGCAGTTTTTAAATATTCAGTTCCAATTTGAAAGCCAGTTTTTATTAAGTTCTTTTCATATTTGTTGATGTTTGTGAAGGGGAATATTTGGATGCTTTTTACATATATTCATCAAAGTTCAGTTTGATATCCCCATAAAATTCATTCATTTCTTTGATTTTGATATTTGATCCTATTTCATATGCTTCCCTTATCCATGGCAAGCTCCCGCGGGTGGTGAATATTCCCTATCTTGAGCTTCAAGTTTAAAAAATTATTCATATTCTGTTGAATTATTTAAATTGTTTGGTTTTTATTTATTTGTTTTACAAGGGCCACCAGTGACTGGTAACCCCCAGTAAAACCAACTTGACGTAAAAGCTGCCACTTCTGCGACCTTGTCCCCATTCCTGGTGATGACTAAAATAAATATAAGTAAAACATAAAAAGACTTACTAATTGTTTCCCCTGTGGCCCCCTCAGCTACAGGCGCCACTTCAGCAAACTTCATGAGCGTTGGATGCTCTTCATTAACTTTTCTAGGCTGAATTTTTCTTATCTTTCTTGCAACTTGTGTTTCTTCTTGGTTTTCATTTGATAAAGCTTCTGTATTTCTTGAAGCGCTTCTGCTTCTTGATTGTGTTTCATTTTCATCTGTTTCCATTTGATTTTTCCCTCTTCATTGGTGTTAATTTCCTTTTGAATTTCAGTTCCTTCAATTAGTTTAATCTTTTTGTTTTCTTTGGCCCCCTGCCAGAACTCTCACAAATTATAGGCCGCGTTGTTGAACTTCAGACTTGATAAAATTGCACCTTGTAGATTAAGTAATGCTTCTTTTTTCTTTTAATCTATAATATTTCCCAATTTATTCAGAGCATCTTATTTTGACTAGGTTAGTGGCTGGCCCTTGTTACCCAGCTTTCCTGTTACTATTTGCCTGATAATTTTTTCTATTTCAACAACCTTTTGCAGGTGTGCTTCTAATTTGTTGATCAAGTTATAGATTGTTGACATTTTGTTTGAATTCCATCAAAAACGGGTTTTTATAGTACTATCTTCAATGCAGACATATTTTTCATCATCATTAATACTGTAGATTCAGAACCTAAAAGTAAAAATGTGGGATTGCCAAATTCTTTTGCGTAAACTCACCAACTTACTGGAATATTTTTCATCCTTTTATATAAAAAAGTAATTTGTTCTGGGATGAAAATTACTACATTAAGTTGGTGAGTTCATTCAAAATAATTTGAAAAATCCTGCATTTTTACCTTTAGGTTCTGAATTTACAGTAAATTATGACAATAAACGTAATTATTACATTAGAATATTACAATTAGACGTCAACTCTTGATATTTTGATATTATGTGCATAACTCAATGCATTCTGTTTAATAAAATCCATTGTAATCTTGGCCTTTTCCATTATAATTTAATGAAATGGACTGTGTTTATATTAGGGCCATTAACGCTTAGTACAAATATTGAAAATTAGTGCATTTTACAGCCTGTATATTTACCTATTGGTAATAATGCTGTAAACTTTTCAGTCAGATTTTGCGAGGTAATAATGTAATGTGTTAAAAAATTACTGTTTATTGTTATTAAATGACTGATTTTCTTTGCTGTGGCAATTTTGCGTTTTCTGATATTTACGCACTAGTATCCAATTGGTTGGCTTCACATCCAATTGGATACTAGTGCGTAAATATCAGAAAATGCACAATTGCCATAGCAAAGAAAATCAGCAAATTAATGACAATAAACAGAAATTTGTTAACACATTACATTATTACCTTGCAAAATCTGACTGAAAAGTTTACAGCATTATTACCAATAGGTAAATATACAGGCTGTAAAATGCACTAATTTTCAATATTTGTACTAAGCGTTAATGGCCCTAATATAAACACAGTCCATTTCATTAAATTATAATGGAAAAGGCCAAGATTACAATGGATTTTATTAAACAGAATGCATTGAGTTATGCACATAATATCAAAATATCAAGAGTTGACGTCTAATTACAATATTCTAATGCAATAATTACGTTTATTGTCTTTAATTTATTAATGATGATGGAAAATATGTCTGCTCATAATTTTAAGCTATTTGTAAAATGTACAACATTTTATTAATTATGGGAAATTCTAATAATGTAAAAAATATATTATTAATTATGAACTGAAAGAACAAAATCAATTTTAATGAGTTGTCACAAAGAAAAGATTGATTTTACTGATCCAAGGATGGGAAGGGGAGGGAATGGGCAGAATACCATTGCCTTCATCTGCGCCTGTGAAAGGGCGGCATCAGAGATAGTGGGGGGATTTGGTAGTGGCTTGGGAGTCAGGTTTGGAAGGCAGGTGGCTTGATGGGGGGTTGGGGAGGCAGGGTTTGTTGACTGGGATGGGGCAGCAAGAGCGGTTTGCTTCAATTGCTCAAATTCTTCTTCTGTCATGTATGCAGGCTTGGTAAAACAGATGGATGGGGGAGGGGGAAGGTGAGAGTCCTTTCTGGACTTATCACTATCACTTGCATAGAAGATGATGAGATCAAATAAGTCCTGGACGGACGAGGAAGGGAAAAGCTCATACCCCTTATCAATTTGGGTACATAGTTTGTTGTAGGTGGCAGGCTTTAAGCGCCTTAGGGTGGAACCAAAATTGTAGAGACATACATCTGTAAGATGCATGTTGGTGTAGTTGATGGGGTAGGACCAACAAGTATGCACCACAGCCCTGATTTCTTGGGTAGCCCATTCCTGCTGCTCCATCTCTGCACTCAGTACAATTATGTGCACGGCGTTTTGTGTGGCCCACTCCTCCAGCATGGCCTTGAGCTCTGTCTGGTAGGCATAACCATCTGTGGTATTCAATATTGCTGAGTAATAATTGACGCCCAATGGGGAAACTGTCAATAAAACCCTGACAAAATGATACAAGATTGGGCTGCGCTTCTACAAGTCAGACTGGATACGCTTCTCTCCAAAGTCTTGGATACTTGCAGATATCTTAGCATACAACAGGAAGATTACGTCACTACGGGCCCTCATTGCCCTCCCTTTAATAAAATTAATAATAGTTGAATTGTAGGGGTCAGTGTCCACCAAAATGAGGCCACTGAGAACTTGATTGGACAAGATTCTAGCAGCAACCACAACTCTGTGCATCCACAAATTCACCTTTCTTTTGTTGGTGAAGATGCTGTGGAGTCACAACTGGAGATGTACCTGGACCAGGGGCATTCACGGATCACGTTCCATAATGGCCATCATAATGGGGTGAGCTGTATCACCTTTGGTTAAAGTACGGGCACCAGTCATGGTCTTCTTGGTAGGGGGGCCACAGTTGGCGTGGGCTCACAGGGTTGCAGCCACAGTGGACTTTGCAAACCCCATTGCGGCTGCAATTTCCCCAAGGGACATAAGCTCCTCTTGCTTTTCAACCATTTTGAGAACAATCTCCAGAGTTCTTAGTTTTCTTCTGCGTCTTGCAGGCTGATTGGCTGGGGGAGGGATGTGTTCATCTTGGGAACTGGTCAATGCCATCTTATTGGCTGTTTTGGGGTCCTGGGCTCTCTGGGTGACCCCATGGCTAAAATGGATGGTTCCAGATGCCATTGCTGATAAGGGATTTTGGTTGGCTACTGCCTGTGCATGGTGGGCAAACAGGGCCATGCTGGAAGTTGCAGGAGAAAGAACAGACTCCTGGGTGGGGCTTGTGGAGGGGCGCGGGTTGGGAGTGGCCATAGAGAGAGGCTTCACTATTGGAAGACCCAGTGTAGCCCTGCATAATTTTGTCAAGGCCAGGGAACAGCTTGTTGACTTGGTTGGTATTGGAAGAAGACATAATAAATTTTTATTAAAAACTTAAACTCAAGAAGAGGAATGTATATTTTAGTCAATTTTATAGCTATATATGTTAATTTTGTGAATATTATGATCTAAATTTTAGCCGTCCTAAATTGGAATAGGGTGATTTTTGAGAATGCCTATGATTTCTAAAAGAATCAGCACAAATCCACTCTAGATCCTTTAGCATCCTTTTTGAGACACCCATAAATTATATTTATTTCAAATCCCTTGCAATTATGATTTGAAACTTGGTTCTTGGATTTGACAATCCCGCAATTTCAGATTTGTTAAGTTTTACATGATGTTTATGATTTGTTTGAAATGCAGGAAATCTCAAATTGTACATTAGAATCCCACATTTCTGATTCATAGTCCCGCATTTGTTTGCTGGGGTTTGTCTTTTGTTAGTTGAGTTATCTGCTCAAGAGATCCAAAATTTGCCAATTTAAATAAATCAAAAAAAGTCAAATTAAATGTTTGATTTTATTAAATTTTTATTTTTCACTCAGCTGAGTTGCCCGCAAAAGTGATTCAAAATTTGGACCAAGGGTTTGACAATCCTGTATTTTTACATTCAGGTTCTGAATTTACAGTAAGCAATACCGCCTGGATCCTGGGCTCATATTCCTTCCACATTGTAAAGTGAGTATCTAATCCAGGTTGCAAAAAATCCTTTAGTGACCAACTTCTGATGACCATGCTAATTAACAAGTTCATATCTGGTGACCCTTAAATTACGTCAATTTATCAACATCAACTTACAGGGGGGAATCAGATTCAACTGGCAAACTGGAGCAGCTGTAACCCATTTTTGATCAACTGTTTGATTCAAATCCGTAAAATTATTCAGTTCTGTTAAAGGTTTTTGGGCTTTCTGCGCTTTCCTACTCAGCCAAATAATCCCCAGCATTATGGAACTTACTGTGACATTGCTCTGGTGAACAGAAGTGGCAATTTTTTTCTTCCACTGCTTCTGTTCTCTACATTGCCTGAGCTGGCCAATTGTGTTGCCAAATCTAGGATGGAGACTGACAACAGCTGGTGCTCATTGGTGGGGCCAGTATCAGGTCTTTCCTTAACCTTCTTTAGGCAAGCCACAGCCTCTGTGTAGGTCTGGGTTCTTGGTGTCACACAACTGGTGGCAATCTGGTTGCCTTTTATGGAATCTTTCTTACTAGCTGGCAGGTTGTGGACTAATTCACCAACTCAAGTCTGTGAATCAACAGGCTGGCAGGTCCCTGTCCATCCTGGTTGGCACAAGTCATATCCAGAAGGTCAGAGTTTGATTCTGGGGTTTTCAATACAGGCATTGAAATGTCACTCTTTACAGGTAAATTCATTGTTGAATCATAATAATTTTGTTCCCAGTTTACCTAGGGAGCTGTGTAACTGGACATATTTGCCAAATAGTGCACATTTCTGTGGAATTGGCTTTGATTTCTATCTAAGAAGTTGAAATTTTTTGTGACCAAACTTGTGCGTTCTAAACTGAATGATAATTGTTTATCTTAACAGTTTTGAAAAATATCATATTAGGATATCAATACTGCATGAAATATTAATTATAAGGCATATATTTACCCTTGCATAGCATCAATAGATGTCCCTCTTGATAGCACTCTAAGACATAAAGAGAAAACACCAACTCTCATAGTTGGTAAAGCACCAGTCCTTATAGCTAGGAAAAAACAACCAACATCAATCTGCACTCATTAGGCAACTAACCTTTATTTGGCCAACATCAGCCCACAGCTATAAAACTGTAAATTCACTGCCACCCTTAGCTTTGGATCAAACCATTTTTCCCTTTTGCACCAAGAAAGGCCTAAAAGTAACAGCCAAGCCGCTCAATTCCTTGGGGGACTTGGCGCAAACTGTGGATGAGAGATTTGTTCTGGATTACTCTGTAGATTTCCCTACTTTGGCTGCTCTGCCCTGGGAAAAAACACTGATCAATTTGGATTATTTGTTGGCATGTTTTTGCCCACTTTTGAAAACAATCAGAAATGCCCAATCAGGAGACACCACATCAATGTCTAGGGAGTCAAATAAATCTGAAATGCTTGGATTGCTTCCCAGCCAATCAGGTGGGGGCTCAGAAATTGAACTAAAATCCTCTAGCACCCCTGGCCATGCCCAGCAAAATTTCTCTCCTAGCCAACCAGATAATCCTCTTGAGGTCATGTGATCTTTTCCTTGGTATCTTATTCCTTTTAACAAAGCCAGGGGACTTTGAGTCCCCTTCTTGTAAATTTTCACCTTAATAAAATTTTAATAGTTTTAAAACCAAAGAAAGAAAAACCCAGTCTTTATTTTTGGACTGTGTTTGGAGTCCTTCCCCTTTTAGAAAAAGTTTTAGTAATTATCTTCTTGAAAACTTACTATTAAACTGTCTCTTTCAAACCCGGTGGTTGCCTTTGAGACTTATATTACAGTGTTAACACTTGGTTGTTGTGTCTTTTGCTGTCTCTTTCAAAACCACTGTTTGAACTCAAATTACAATTTAAAAATCTATATAAATCCTACTGGAATCTTAAGTTTTTTATTAATTTTCTGGGTTTGAACCTGCTTTACCTTCTTTTATGCCAGACAAGGCATCCAAAACCACCATCAAGGTCTCCAAGTGGTTTCTCCTGCTCCACTCCTGGTTTTTTCTTGCAGCTACCTCAGTTGCCTAAAATATTACTGTTTGAAACCTAATTTTAGCACCCCTCAATTCCAAATTTTGTGGGCTTTGTTATTATGATCTTCCTAGTTCTTATATTTGTGGTTTTTTTCTCTGATCCCTTTTGTGCTTCTCCTCTGGACAGCTTCCCCCAATTTATGGTCCTGCCTCTCTTCTTCTGTTTGCCTTGCAGGAGATAACCCCTCTAGTCTCCTGCATATACCTGGTGCACTTCTCTTTTTGGGAAAGACTATTGTCAAGAGTCTAACTTGTGACAACCTGGATTTTCAGGCTATCAACCACACTGTGCCTACTCCCACATTAGAGGAGGTGCTGGCGCCTGCCCTTCCCAGCTTGGAGGGGAACAACTTGGCACCCCTTTGAGCATCTTTGAAGTTGCCTCATGCTCCCACCTGTATGCCCTGGTTGCTTGCTTGCTGGGTTAGTTTTGATGGGGCTGAATGCATACTTCTCCCAGTTGTCTCCTCTGTCCTCTCTTTGGTCCCCTCTCCAAGCAGCCAACCCAGTACTCCACTGGGCAGCATTCTGGTGGTATATCTCGCTGGGATGGGAGCCTAACTTAGTTAGTTTAGCCCCCCTCTCTCACATAATTGACAAGCCCATTTCTTCTGCCTTTGAAGCATTTTGCTACTGGGTGTGGAGCTTACTTCTTGCCCTCATCTGCGCCAGCTTGGGGTCACTTCTTGCTGGATTTCTCACATTGTGGGCCACGTGGTCACTTCTGTCCTCCTTCAAGTTGTGCTTCACCAAGAAGTCTGATTCTCCCTCTACAGCTTCCTTGGCTGCATCAGCAGTGAATATCACCCTGGTGTCACCCTGCACCCCCCTCTGTGGCTGTCTGTGAAAAGGTTCTGGATGCCCTTGGGGAGCTGCAGCTTTGCCTCTCTGCAGACTCTGCGTACGTGGACACTCCCATCTCCAAAACTCAGAGATCAGTGGCCCTCTTGGACGCGCTGGACAGAGACGCCTGCCTCTGGGTGCAAACTCTCCTCTGCCAAATCCAGGAGCTTGGGGATACTTCCTCCTTCCTAACGCTGGTTTCTTCAGCAGTGGCTGCTCTGGATTCCAAGGCCTCAGTTATATTTGAGACTCTTTGTTCCAAAGGGCTTGCCCCTGACCTTGCCTCCCATGTTGAGTGTTTTGCAGTGAAATCTGCCTCCCTGGATCTCCCTACCAAGATGGCAGTGACCATGTTCCACAACTCCTTGGAAGCTGCTTCAGCTGACAAGAGTGTGTGGGACCCAGCTCCTACCTCCCTTGAGAAGGCCTTTGCATTGGCCTGCAAACTTGGAGCCAAGCCAGCTTACCAGCCCAAGTCTGGTGTGCTGGCCCATCTCCTGGCCCTTAAGTCCTCCCAGGCTAAGCCCCCCCACGGCCAAGCCTCCCAAGACGCCTGCCATCAATGTGATGTGCCGCGCCTACCAGGCTCCCAACTGGCCCACCTCCACAGGATCCCTCCCTGTCTTTGCGGCTTTGGCTGCCATCCCCAAGGTTTCTTCCTGTGATCCTGCTGCATCCATTCTGACCCTGCAGAATAAAGAAGATCTTTCTTATTTCCTTTTTACTGCAACCTTTTATACCAGATCCTGTCAGGATAAGGTTACAGTTTTGGTGGATATGGGTGCTGCAAGCAACTTTATTGACCTGGCACTGGCTCAATCATTGGGTTTGTCCTTGCTCCCTCCTTAGAGCCTTATTTCTGCCAGTAATTTACTGGTTCTCAGCTATCCCCTCACTAACCCACTCAGTTACTGTACAGGTTCATACATTTTTGTGAGTAAATTCTCTGCTTTTGAGGACCTACTGTTCCTGTAATTGTAGGTGTGGGGTGGTGGCGGCATCACTTGGTGCAGATTGACCGTCTCATCAACAAGCTCCACTTTTTGCTGGACAGATCCCCAGACTCCTTCCCCCTCCTCCCCTTGGGGTGAGAACCGCCTGAGTTGTGCTTGTCCCTTGCGGCAACCCTGGTCTCCCCGCCCAAGCCCTTTACCCTTCTGGCCATCCTTGCTCCCTTCAAGGACGCCTTTGATGCTACCCTGTCCTGTGCCCTCCCTCCACACTCTTGCCACAATTTGTCCTTTAAGACAATGGTTGACCTCATAAAAATTGACTCCCCAATGTACCCTCTTAGTGAATTGGAGGACAAGGTGTTGGGCGTGTGGCTGGACAACATGCTGGCAAAAGGGTGGATAGTCAATAAGGCTTCCTTGGTTAGCTCCCCAGTGGTCTTTGCCAAGAAATTGGATTGATTCCTTTGGCTGTGTATTGATTATACCCTTCTCAACAACATCACCATTCCAGACTGCTACCCCCTCCCCTTGGAAGCCTCAATCACTCAGTCCATTACCAAGTCTCAGGTCTTTTCAAAACTTGATCTTGTTAATGCTTTTAACCAGGTTCACGTAGTGGAGGGGGACAAGTGGCTTACATCCATCAAAACTTGGCAGGGCTGCTTCCAATTCAAGATCATGCCTTTTGGCTTGAAGAATGCCCCCACAATTTTTCAGCAAGTCATTGAGGACGCCATGAGTGATCTCTGCTTCACCTGTTCCGTGGCGTACATTGATGACATTCTGATCCACTCCACCACTCCTGAGCAGCACGCCAAGGACCTGGTGGCTGTGGTGGCAGCTATTCACAAGGCCCAGCTATTCATCAAGCCCAGAAAGTGTGAGTTTTTCAAGTCCAAGGTTACCTTCCTGGGCAACTTGGTCCTGAAGAACAACCACACAGTCTCCCCCAATAAGACCAAAGCCCTTTGGGAGTGGGCTACCCCCTGGAATCAGAAGGAGTTACGCTGCTTTCTGGATACAATGATCTTCCTCAAGAAGTTGTCTCCTGCTATCTCAGAGCTTGCCGCTCCCCTGCATCCCCTGGCTGGCAAGAACACCTCCTTTGTGTGAACCCCAGCTTGCCAGGAGGCCTTTGAGGCCATCAAGCGGGGTTTTGTCTCCACCCAGTGCTATGCCATACCAACACTAGCAAACAGTTTATTGTGGCCTGTGATGCCTCTAACGTGGCTACTGGGGCAGTACTTCTTCAAGAACACAACAGTCAGGAGCTCCCAGTTGCTTATTTCTCCAGGAAGTTTGCTCCCAACAAGTGCTCCTGGGCGGTGTTTGACAAGGAGTTACAGGCTGTGGTGGACGCCATCACCCATTGGAGACATCACCTGCAGGGCGCTCAACACAAGTTTGTGGTTTGTACAGATCATAAGGCCCTCTGTTACTTCTGCAAGCCCCAGAAGTTACTTCCTTGCCAGGCATGTGTCATGCAGACGCTCTCTGGTTACAAGTTCAAGTATGAGTTTGTAAAAGGGGGAGCTCAACATCCTCCCTGACCTACTGAGTTGCAACCCTGCAATATACCCAGTGAGGGGCAATGAGGACCCTCAGGTCACTGTCATCCCAGAATCCTTGATCCTCCCAGACTCAGGCTCCCCCCTCCCTCAAACCCCACCCATGCCTCCAGTTGTTTCTCCACAGCTTCTGGTCATTACCCCTGCCCCCTCATCTGAGTTAGACCTGCCACTGGCTCTCCCGGTACGCTTCTGTACAATGTTCTGATAGCCCAGCACTCCTCTCCAGACAGCCAAGTCATCTGCGCAAAGCTGTCTCCCAACTCTGCATCCAATGGTCCCTATACTCTTAAGGATAGAATAATTTACCAAAATAACAAAGTATGGGTTCCAAAGGACTTGCAGCTGTGTGTCATGACAGAACATCATGATCCCCCCCTGTTTGGTCATCCTGGCACAAAGAAGCTGCTTGAGCTCATCAGGCGTACTTACAGCTGGGTTGGGATAACTAAGGCAGTAGGCCCCTGGATTAAGAAGTGTGTTACTTGTTCCTGCTCCAAATTGGATTTTTCAGGGAACAATGGTCTTCTTCACCCCCTACAGCAGTCTCAAGGTCCGTGGTCATTCATCTCAGTTGACTTTGTGGTGGCTCTCCCCTTGTTGGGAGGCTTTGGCTCCATCATGGTGGTAGTTGACTGTTTCACCAAATATTCAGTCTTCATCCCATGCCTAACCACCCTGGACTCAGTAGGGATGGCAAACCTGTTTGTGAAACACATCTTCACCAACTTTGGCTTACCGCAGGAGATCATCAGCAACCAAGGCCCCCAGTTCACATCCATGTTCTGGGAGTCCCTTCTAGATATTCTAAACATTAAGCCATGCAGGTCCACCTCCTTTCATCCCCAGTCAGATGGGCAAATGGAAAGAGTCAACCAAACCATGGAGCAGCATCTGTGTTGCTATGCAAAAGCCTCCATGAACTCCTGGTATGACAATCTCCCACTAGCCCAGTTTGCTTACAACAACACTGTGCATGCCTCCACAGGGGTGTCCCCATTCCAGGCTACTCTGTGGTTTTCCCCAGCATTTGTGATAGGTCCCTTGCTCCAGGAAAGCGTACCAGCTGCTGAAGACATGGCAGCTCACCTCAAAGCCATTCATCTCAAAGTCCAAAGCACCCTAACCAAGTCCATTAAGGTGTACAAGAAAGCAGCAGACAAGAATAGATGGCCGGCTCTCCAGTATCCAGTGGGTTTGCTCATGATGTTGGATGCTACCAATATCCAAATGAAGGTCTCCTCAAGGAAGTTTGCTCCAAAGAGACCAGGTCCCTTCAAGATCTTGGAGGATAAGGGCAATGGTGTGTTTGTGTTGGATCTTCCCTCCTCCTATTGGATTCACAGTACCTTCAATGCCTGTTGCCTGTCCCCTTTTGAGGGGGATCTCCCCAGCACCCCTGACCCCACCTTGGTGGATGGCTCTCCCAAGTATGAGGTAGAAGCCATAGTAGCCTTGCATAGGATCTACAAGTCCCTCCAATATTGTGTATCTTGGAAAGGATATCCCTCGTATGACAACAGTTGGGTGAGCTCTTCAGACTGCAGAATTTTTTGGGATCTGGTACAAGAATTTCACAGGAACAACCCTACGGCACTTGGCCCCCCAAGTCACTCCTGGCGCTCAAGATCCCCAAAGCCCACAAGAACTTCTTGGTGGCCACACTACACCAGGGGGGAATCCGCCCTCAGGAAAAAGGAAAGGATAATGTAAATTCACTGCCACCTCTGGAATTAGATTGCACAATCTTCCCCTGCTGCACCAAGAAAAGCCCAAAAATGTCAGCCAAACCTCTTCATTCTTTAGAGGATTTAGCACACACAGTTGATGAGAGGTTTGTGCTAGCCTACCCCGCGGATTCCTTGCCCTTGGTTACCCCCTCCAGGAAGAAACATTGGTTAATTTAGACTACTTATTAGCCTGGTGTTGTCCACTTTTAAAAACTATCAGAGCTAGCCAATAAAAGGTTGTCACATCAACACTTGACAACTCAGTTGAACTCCAAATGCCTGGTACCCCTTCTAGCCAATCAGATCAGACCGCAGAAATTAGAGTGAAACTCTCCAGTCTCTCTGGGCCTATCCAGCAAAGTTTTTCTGCTAGCCAATTGGATCCTGAGCCAACTGTCATGTGATCAATTTCCTTGCAACCCATCCCTTTTAATGCAGCAAGGGGACTTTCAGTCCCCTGCTTGTCTATTTTCTAATTAGATTAAAATTTTGGTGTTTCAATTAAATTTTAAAATTTGCAGTGGTAGAGCCCCAGTTTGGAGTTTCCCTAGTTTTAAATTTTAAAAGTGTTAATAGTGCGTATCAAACTTACCTTGTGGCAGCCCAGTTTGAACCCTTCTTCTCCTCTGGCTCTCTCTGAAGAAGCTCAGGCGTATAGTTTCCTTCTGTTTTTGCTTTTGCTTAAAAAAATAAGACTCAAACCTAAATTTCATTTGAAATTCAATATAGTACCTATTGTAACTTTGAGTTTTTTGTTGAATTTCTTGATTTGAACCTGCTTTTTGTTTTTGTTTTGCCCAAGACACCTACAACCACGTCCAAGGCCTCCAGACCTGTTCTGCTGCTTCCTTTCCCCTCTAGTTTGTGGTTACCCCTACTGGGGTTAATTCTGTTGCTTTTAATCCAAAAACTTTACTATTCTTCTCCAAATTCCAAGAAGAACGCAACTACAATACTCCCAGTCATTAAATTTGTTGTATTTTCCTTGGGCCCCTTTCTCCTCCTCCTGTGGTTGACCTCTCCAGACCTGTGGTCAAGAATCTCCTCTTCTGCGCGGCTCATGAGTGAAGATCCTCCCAGCCTCTTGAGTCTTCCCGGCAATCTCTTTTATTCTGGAGAGGCTGTGGTGAAGAGCTTGACATGTGATAACCTGGATTTGGGTGACGTTGACTATGCCTCTCTTGCTCCTGTGGGTGAGGAGGCGCTAATGCCCTCCTTCCCTGACCTGGAGAAGAGTAGCTTGGTGCCCTTACACACTCCTGTGATGCCTCCTCCCGCCCCCACCTGTACGCCCTGGTTGCTCACTGGTTTGGCACTGATGGCACTGAATGCATACTTACCTCAGATATCCTCTGTGTCCTCTCTTTGTTACCCCCTTTGAGTGGCTGTCCCAGCTTCCACTGGGCGACATCCTGGTGGTTTTTTTTGCCTGGATGGGAGCCAAACTTAGTTAGTTTAGCCCCCTCTCTCACAGATACACTCTTGTGCCTATATGTTAGAGCCACAAGAGGTGAAAATGGGCTTGGACCAGACTGGCCCTCCTTGTACTCCAAACAAAGGGCAAAGGATTCCCCCCTGGCACCCCTGACATCACAAAAGAAACAGTCATCAAAAATGAACACCTCTTTGTATATACAGGACTCTAAATTGAAAAATGACTTATGGAACCACCATACCTTACATTCCTATACATCAGCAAGTTGATGCCCTTCTATGTTACCACAGAGACCTAGAACACACAAAAAGCTGCAACCTCTATGAATTTCTTAAACATAAAGCATGGTGGCTGACCCTATACTAGGATGTCCAGAAAGTCCTGGAACAATGCAAAGTATGTGAGAAATTTTCAAAAAGCAATACCCCACCTAAGTCTGTACTACCTATTTATTCACAGATACCTTTCAAGGTATGGGCTTTTGACATTGTGGGCCCCATGCCAGGAAATAACAATGAAAAGAAATACATCATCACAGCAATAGACTTTGCCACTTGCTGGCCAGTGGCGCAAGCAGTAAAGACACACACAGGTAATGACGTGTGGCAATTCATAGGAAAAGAAATCATCAGCAAGTTTGGAAAGCCAGAACTCCTGATAACTGACAGAGGCAAAGAACTGACCTCTGAAGATACTAATGTATACCTCACCATAAACAGAGTACAGCACACGGTGACAACACCTTACCATTCCCAGGCCAATGGATGTGTGAAGCAGCTGAATGGCAGCCTAGTGCAGGCCCTGGCCAAGCTCACTGCTAGGAGACATGAGTACTGGTATAAGCAGCTATCAACTACATTGCTTGTATGCCGGATCTGTGTGAACAAATCCACCAGGAAAAGTCTCTTCAAGTTATTTTATGGCACACAACCCAATATTATACAAGCACTATCAGGCCCTAAGCTGGAAATGCCCAGTGAAGTTCCACCCCACTCAGATCCCCAAGTCATACAGGCCAACAGCAACCAACTAGAAAGAGAAGAAAAACTTCTACAAAAGACCTTTGTCCCCATCCAAGACAGCCATGAGGTTGGTGACAAAGTCTGGGTAATGAATACCAACAATAGTAAATTACAGCCAGAAAAAGTAGGCCCTGCCATCATTCTAAAGGTAAAAAACAACACTTACCTCATGCAAAGACTTGGAAAACAAAGACAAGAAAAATTTCTCCACCATGATTGTCTCAGACCCTGTAAAGCAAGACAAAAACATCAGGAGACTGTCCTACCTGCCACTGAACAACAGTTAGTCCAGTATGGCACCCAGGCTCCTGACAACCTCCCTGACAACCTGCCCCCAGAGAAGGCCAATCTTCAGTTGAGGGGGTGTCAAAAAAGCAGGCTCAACCCACCAGCAAGGCTCCAAGTAAGCAGGTCTGTGACCTGCAACCCAATTATCCAGTCACTTGAAGCCAAACTAGGAAGTTGACTAGAATTTCCAAATTCAACAACATGAACAGAAGCTGATCCCCTACAGCGGATACCTTGTTTTGGTTCTTGACTCATTACCAGGATCAGAACACCCCCTTCATCATCCCACTGTGTGATCAACACTATCATGTTTCTGTTATCCACAATTCACAATGACTATATAATACTCATCTCTCAATAAAGAATATTATCTAGTTCAAACATTTCCCCTTGTAACTTTGCTAAAACAGCACAGTTACAACATTAGCTAACTGCTTAAATTTGGAGTGTTGTTTAGAATAACAGTCTGGCATTGAGTGTAAAGTCACTCCCCCCTTTAGCCTTGGACAGGACAATCTTCCCGCGTCAAACAAAAAAATCTGCTCAGAAGCCAGCCAAGCCCCTTAATTCTCTTGAGGATTTAGCCCACATGATTGATGAGAGATTTGTGTTAGCATACCCTTCCCAAGTAGCAAACACTGATGTTTTGAACTCTGTTCTTGCTTGGGAGGAATCTCTGATTAATTTGGATTATTTCTTGGCTTGGGTTTGTCTGCATTTAAAAATGATTAAGTCCAAACAATCAGGTCGCGCTTTGGTTACTTCAAAAAAATCCAATTCAACTGGAATTAATGTCATTTGGAAGTGCCCTTTAGTCATTAGCCAATCATAAGTTGGTTCAGAAATTGATGAGAAACCATCTAAACTCCCTGAAATTACTGGTAAAAATTCTACCTCACCCAATCAAATGACTGGCTGAGGTCACCTGATCTTTCAAATTCAATGAATTTTTCTTAAAGCAAGACAGGGGACTTTCAGTCCCCTGCTTGCTCATTCTTACAATTAAAAGTTTGAATTTCTTCTATATTAATATTTTCAAGTAGTGCTTGGGCCCCTTTTAGGTGGCCCTCTTATTTCTATAAAGTGTTAGTAAAGGTTCCTTCCTTTCTTACCTTATTCCCTTGTTTTCAAGCCTTTTGGCAACCTTCTGAGGTTCCAGTAGTTGTTGTTTATGCCAATGTTAAAGCTGGTTGCTTTTGCTTTAGAGGAAATGACTCAAATTTAAAAATTAGTGCTTTAATTAATATATTTATCTATTATAAGTTTGATGTTGGCTTCCTTTTGCTTTTGCTCTGGGTTTTAGTTGATTATACGCTCTCCAAGGCTTTGTTTTACGCTCTCAAAGTTGTTGACCTGTGGTTGCTGTTCCCTGTCTTCTATAAGTTATTCCAAAACCTCTTGTCTGCTTTGGTGTCTGTTCTTTCTTGCGCTTGGACCCAAACACAAAAAAAAGGAAAAATAATTGCAAGCTTCCTGGGTTCTAATTCAAGGTCCTAAATGTTAGTGCCCCTGGTTAAATTTGTGGTCTTTACCTTGGCACCTGCCTTGGTAACAATATGGTCTACCTCCCCAGATCTTCAGGGTTGTATTTCCTATTCTTTCCACTGTGTTGGCGCCAACCCTGACCAGTTCTTACATGTTTTTGAGGACATCCCCGGACAAGCTCAGGACATTCTCACTACCAGTGAGAAAGTTGTGAGAAGCCTTACCTGCAATGACCTTTAGTTCCCTGCTGTAGAAACAGCCCCCTCTACGCCCCCAGGTTTGGCCTGCCCAATGCCCCCTCCCCTCTGAGGACTCAATTGCCTGGGTCCCAGAATAAGGTTTGGGTAACCAAGAGTCCTCTCCCAAGTGTGCTCCCTGGTTGCTTAGTGGAATGATTTTGATGGGTTTGTATTCCTATTTCCCCCAACTATCTGCTGCATCCTCTTTATGGACACCCCTTTGAGCGGCCATACCAGTCCTTTACTGGATGGTGTCCTGGTGGATTCTCCCTCCAGGATGGGAGCCAAACTTAGTTAGTCTAGCCCCCCTCTCTCACATAATGAGAAAGCCTATATCTTCAGCTTTTGAAGCCTTTTGCCACAAGTGTGGTCACTGATTCTAGTCCTCTTCTGCGCCAGCATTAGATCCCTCTTCTTGGGACTCCTATCTGTGTGGGCTCTCTGGTAGCTTCTGTCCTCCTTCAAGAAGTGTATCATTGGCAAGACCTCCCCTAAATCCACAGCTTTGTTTGTAGCTTTGGCAGTTAACATTACCTTGGTATCCCCCTGCGCTCCCCTCACAACTGAGGTCCATGAGAAAGTCTTAGATGCTTTGGGGGAGCTCCAGCTTTGCCTTGAAGCTGATTTGGCGTCTACCAACGCTCCCATCTAGGATGCTCAATGCTCAGTTACCCTATTGGAAGCCCTTGATGTAGATGCCTAACTCTGGGTCCTTACTCTCCTTTTCCAGAGTCAAGAACTTGGTGACACAGCTTTCCTCCTCACCTTGGTCTCCTCTGCAGTGGCCGCTCCCGGGTCCAAAGCCTTAGTCATCTTTGAAACCCTGCGCTCAAAGGGACTGGCCCTGGATCTTGCCACTCATGTGGAATGCTTTGCAGTGAAAGCCACCTCTTTGGCCCTCACTGCCAAGGTGGCAGTGGCAATGTTTTGTCATTCACTTGAATCTGTCTCTGCAGACAAAGGTGCATGGGAACCTGCTCCCCCCTCCCTTGAGAAGGTGTTTGCTTTGGCACATAAATTAGGTGCCAAACTGGCCTACCTCCCCAAGAAGGAATTCCTTGCAACCTTGACGGTTGCTAAGTCTGCCCCCTGCTAAGACGGCCTCCATCAACATGATGTGCCACCTAAGCCAGCACCCAACTGGCCCACAACCTCCAGGTCATTGCCCAAGTTTGCGGCCTCTGCTTCAATTCCTGATGTGACCTCTTCTGACCCCTCCAGCACCATCTTGGCCCTCCAGAATAAAGAGGGTTTGTTTTACTTTCTTTTCAATGCAACCTTTTATACAAAGTTGCGGAAAGCAAAGGCTACAGTGTTAGTAGACACAGGCGCAGATGGGAACTTAATGGACCTCAGCCTAGCCCAATCCCTGGGTCTCTCACTCCTTCCTCCCCAGACTCTTGTGGCTGCTAGCAAGGTACCTGTACTTAGTTACCCCCTTTCTAAACCCCTTAGCTACTGCACGGCAACCACATCTTTGTCAGCAAGTTTTCTGCTGTTGAGAATTTGCTATACCCTGTGATAGTAGGGGTGGGATGGTGTTGGCGCCATCTTGTCCAGATTGATTTCCTCTCTAACAAGTTGCGTTTCTCACTGGATGGTACTCTCAGCTTCTTCTTACTTCTCCTATCAGGGGAGGATCCTCCCAAGTTGTGCCTATCTCTCCAGGCACCACCAGAAGCATCTCCCCCTTTTGAGCTGCCAGGTATGCTGACCCCCTATAAGGACGCCTTTGACGTTACCCTGTCAAATGTGCTCCCCCCACTCTTGCCTTGCCCTCACATTTAAGCTCACTGTGGATCTTGTCAAGATTGACGCCCCCATGTATCCCCTCAGTGATCTAGAGGACAAGGCATTGGGCACATGGCTTGATGACATGCTTACCAAGGGTTGGATTGTGAAGAAAGTTTCCTTGGTCAGCTCACCGTTGGGCTTTGCCAAGAAGTCCAATGGTTCCCTCCGCCCTTGCATGGACTACACCCTGCTCAATAATGTGACGGTCCCAGATTGTTATCCCCTCCCTCTGGAGGTGTCAATTGCTCGGTCCATTGCTAAGTCTTGTGTGTTCTCCAAGCTTGACCTGGTCAATGCCTTCAATCAGGTTTGTGTGAAAGAAGGCAATGAGTGGCTGACAGCCATCAAGACTAGGTGTGGTTGCTTCCAGTTCAAGGTGATGCCTTTTGGGCTCAAGAACGCTCCTGCCATCTTCCAGAGAGTTATTGAGGAGGCCTTGGGTGACCTGCGTTTCTCTTGCGCAGTAGCCTACATTGACAACATCTTGATCCACTCCCCTATCCCCAAGCAGCACGCTAAGGATTTGGTGGCTGTGGTGGCCGCTCTTCATAAGGCCTTCCTCTTCATCAAGCCTAGTAAGTGTGAGTTCTTCAAGTCCAAAGTCATGTTCTTGGGCAACCTAGTCCTGAAGGATGGTCACACTGTGTCACCAGATAAGGCCAAAGCCCCCTGGGACCGGGCTACTCCCAGGAACCAGAAGGAGTTGTTCTGCTTCCTGGGCACAGTGATCTTTCTCAAGAAGTTCTCCCCAGCCATCTCGGAGCTTGCGGCTGCATTGCACCCCCTTGCGGGTAAGAACGCCACCTTCAATTGTACCCCCAAGTGCCAGTGTGTTGTTGAGGCTATCAAGAAGGTCTTTGTCTCTACCCTGGTCCTCTGCTATGTGGATACCAGCAAGCCCTTTATTGTGGCCTGTGATGCCTCCAACGTTACTGTGGGGGCCGTCCTCTCACAGGAGCATAATGATCAGGAGCTTCCTGTTGTGTATTTCTCTTGCAAGTTTGCCCCCAACAAGGCGTCTTGGGCCGTGTTTGACAAGGAGTTGCAGGTGGTGATGAACGCTATCACTCACTGGTGTCACCATCTCAAGGCTGCTCAGCACAAGTTTGTGGTCTGCACAGATCACAAAGCCCTCTGCTACTTTTTCAAGCCTCAGAAGCTTCTCCCCTGTAAGGCCTGGGTCATGCAGACTCTGTCAGGGTACAAGTTCTGATATGATTTTGTGAAAAGTGAACTTAACATTCTTCCAGACCTCCTCAGTCAGGACCCAGCCATGTACCCAGTGTGTGGTGATGAGGACCCCCTTTGTGACTCTCATTCCTTCATCCCAGGTGATCCTTCCCCCCTCACCGCCACCAACCCTGGGCCACCCTCCCCCCACTCAGGTTGTTGGTCTCTGCTCCCTGGCGCCCCCCTAACAGGACATCCCGCTTGCACTCCCAGGAACTCTTCTCCATGATGTGCTTTTGGTTCAACACTCTTCTCCAGATGGCATGATCCTCCTCTCCAAGCTCACTCCTGAGCACCCAAAGGAAGGCGCATACACCCTAAAGGAGAGTATAATTTACCAAAATGACAAAGTATGGGTTCCAAAGGACTTGCGGCTGTATTTCATGACAGAAAATCATGGTCCTCCCCTGTTTGGACATCCTGGCACAAAGAAGCTGCTTGAACTCATCAGGCGCACTTACAGCTGAGTTGGGATAACCAAAGCAGTAGGCCCCTGGATTAAGAAGTGTGTTACTTGTGCCCACTCTAAACTGGATTATTCAGGGGGAAATGGTCTTCTCCACCCCCTTCAGCAGTCTCAAGGGCCATGGTTGTCCATCTCAGTTGACTTTGTGGTAGCTCTCCCTTTGTTGGGAGGATTTGATTCCATCATGGTGGTACTTGACTGATTCACTAAATACTCAGTCTTCATCCCATGCCTAACCACATTAGACTCAGTGGGGATGGCAAGCCTGTTTGTGAAACACATCTTTACTAACTTTGGCCTACCTCAGGAGATCATCAGTGATTGCGGTCCCCAGTTTACATCCATGTTCTGGGAGTTGCTGCTTGGGATTCTGAACATTAAGCCATGCAGGTCCACCTCCTTTCATCCCAAGTCAGATGGGCAAACAGAGAGGATCAACCAGACTATGGAGCAGCACTTACGCTGTTATGCTAATGCTTCCATGAACTCCTGGTCCAACAATCTTCCACTAGCCCAGTTTGCTTACAATAACGTGGTGCATTCCTCTACTGAGGTGTCCCCCTTTCAAGCAGCTCTAGGATTCTCCCCTGCCTTCTCTATTGGTCTGTCTCTGCAATTCCACATCCCAGCTGCAGCAGACATGGCTGCCCACCTAAAAGCCACCCATGCCAAAGTACAAAAGACATTGGCCAAATCCATAGAGTTGTACAAGAAGGCAGCAGACAAGAATTGCTGTCCAGCCCCAGACTACCCAGTAGGCTCCCTTGTCATGCTGGACTCCTCCAACATCCTCATGAAAGTTCCCTTGCAGAAATTTTCCCCAAAACGCTTAGGTCTGTTCAAAGTGTTGGATAACAAAGGCAATGGAGTGTACGTGCTGGAACTTCCCCCCTCATACCACATCCTTAATACCTTTAATGCTTTTCAACTCTCCCCATTTAAAGGACACCTCCCAAACCCCTGAGCCCATTGTGATTGATGAATCCCCCAAATATGAGGTGGAGGCAGTGGTGGCGTCCTGCCAGATTAGGAAGTCCCTACAGCATTGTGCTAAATGAAAAGGTTTAACCCTCCTACAATAACAGCTGGGTAAGCTTGTCTGATTGCAGCAACTGTTGGGACTTGATACAGGAATTTCACAAGGATAATCCCTCAGCACTTGGGCCTCCCAAGTCCCTCCTGGCGCTAAAGATCCCCAAGGCACATAAGAACTTCTTGGTGGCTACATTTCCCCAGGAGGCATCTGGCCCCAGGAAAAAGGAAAGGATAATGTAAATTCACTGCCACTCTTATCTTTGGATCAAACCATTTTCCCCTGTTGCACCAAGAAAGGCCTAAAAGTAACAGCCAAGCTGCTCAATTCCTTGGGGGACTTGGCGCAAACTGTGGATGAGAGATTTTTTCTGGCTTACCCTGTGGATTTCCCGGTTTTGGCTGCTCTGCCCTGGGAAAAAACACTGATCAATTTGGATTATTTGTTGGCATGGTTTTGCCCACTTTTGAAAACAATCAGAAATGCCCAATCAGGAGACACCACATCAATGTCTAGGGAGTCAAATAAATCTGAAATGCTTGGATTGCTTCCCAGCCAATCAAGTGGGGGCTCAGAAATTAAACTAAAATCCTCCAGCACCCCTGGTCATGCCCAGCAAAATTTCTCTCCTGGCCAACCAGATGAGTCTCTTGAGGTCATGTGATCTTTTCCTTGGTATCTCATTCCTTTTAACAATGCCAGGGGACTTTGACTCCCCTGCTTGTCAATTTTCACCTTAATAAAACTTTAATAATTTTAAAACCAAAGAAAGAAAAACCTAGTCTTTATTTTTGGATTCTGTTAGGAGTCCTTTCCCTTTTAGCAAAAGTGTTAGTAATTATCTTCTTGAAAACTTACTATTAAACTGTCTCTTTCAAACCCGGTGGTTGCCTTTGAGACTTATATTACAGTGTTAACACTTAGTTGTTGTGTCTTTTGCTTTTTCTTTTGAAACCACTGTTCAAACTCAAATTCCAATTTAAAAATTTATATAAATTCTACTAGAATCTTAAAGTTTTTATTAATTTTCTGGGTTTGAACCTGCTTTACCTTCTTTTATGCCAGACAAGGCATCCAAAACCACCATCAAGGTCTCCAAGTGGTTTCTCCTGCTCCACTCCTGGTTTTTTCTTGCAGCTACCTCAGTTGCCTAAAATCTTACTGTTTGAAACCTAATTTTAGCACCCCTCAATTCCAAAATTTTGTGGGCTTTGTTATTATGATCTTCCCAGTTCTTAGATTTGTGGTATTTTCTCTGGTCCCTTTTGTGCTTCTCCTCCGGACAGCTTCCCCCAATTTATGGTCCTGTATCTCTTCTTCTGTTTGCCTTGCAGGGGATAACCCCTCTAGTCTTGTGCATATACCTGGTACACTCTTGTTGAAACAGCAGGCTTGATCTGCCAGCAAGGTTCCAAACAAGCAGGTTTGTGACCTGCAATCCAATTACCCAGCCACTCACAGCCCAACTAGGAAGTCAACTCAAATTACCAAACCCAACAACATGAACAGATGATGATCCCTTAAGGTGGATACCTCATTTTGGCACTTGACTCATTACCAGGATCAAGTCACCCCTTTCTTTCATCCAACTGTGTGATCAACAATCATGTTCCTGCTATCCATTGATTCACTATTACTATATAAATCACTATCTCTCAATAAAGATTATTATCTAGCTTCTAAATATTTTTTTTCCCTTGTAACTCTGCTAAAACAGCACAGTTACAACATTGGTAGCAGAAGTAGGTTCTCCATCCTACCTTATCTTGAAAAATTCTGCCTGTTGCCTGCACACGCTGCAGCCAACAAATCCTTGACAGAATTATGTCTGGCCTCCCGCCTGACTGGACCCTGTACACTCCTGGTGCCAAGATACCCAATGGTTTTATCCTGTACCAGAACACAGTGATTTCACTACCCGTCTTCAACACCATGTCTTCACGAGGACTCTTTCAGGCTCTCTCCTTCATTCTGCAACCAACTGACAAAAGCACCATGCCTGCCTACGTAGCTCAAAGGCTGCAAAGCGCCACCTTGGAACCCTTTGCGGGGGCCAACAACAACAACGCTACCACATGGATCCAGTCCACCAAGAGCAAGCTGGCCCAGATGGAATGTCCATAGCAATTTTGGATTGCAGAAATCTCCATCTGCCTGACCCATGAAGCTGGCACCTGGTGTGACAAGTGGCACAAGGAACACACCAACAAGAACTGGGATACCTTCAAGCAAGACTTCTTGGCAAGATTTATGCTTAAGGATAAAGCGCTCATGATCATATGCCAAGTGAAGAACCTTACCCAGAAAGGCACGGTGAAGGAACTCACCTGCGCCTACAAGGAACTCCAACTTTGTGCGCCATCTGACATGGCCTTTGACGCCCCAGCCACACATCTCATGTACTATGACACCCTCAAGTTGCATGTGATGAGACACATGAACCTGGACCAGGTGACCAACCTTCAAAGCAGAGAAAGTGGAACAAACCTCCAATGCCCTTCATAAGGCACAAACAGGAAAAAAAAAAGAGACCCAAGGACTCCCACACAGGTGGGCGCTCCACTTGACCACCCCCTGGAAACAACAGGAATAACACCAACCATAAACCCACAGGTTCAAATGGAAATGGAAGTGGGAACAATGGTCAGTCAAATTGTATCCATTTCTGTATCACTGTCACACAAGGCAATCAAGACAAGGAAAAAGCCCAGGGAGAGCATTAAGCAAGCCAAGCTCTCCCCACGCAACTCCTGACTTGACCAATGATGAGTACTGACCTGAGGATGTGGATCAATGCCCAAGGATCCAAGTGCCCTTGGAGGACCTGGTACTGTACACCATTACCAGGCATCTCAATAAACTGATGTTCTATCCTTTCTGTTTTTGCAGTTACACAGGCTCAGCACTCCTGGATTTGGATGCAGATCAAACCCTAGTCAACAGCAGCTTTGTGGACAAGTTCAAGCTGGCCACTAATCCTTTGCGGATTGAAAACGTGGTCCTGGCTGATGAACACCACATTGCCGTGACAAGGGAAACCGCCCCCTTCTCTGTCATGCTTGAGAACCTCCACTCCACCATCCAAGGTCCTGTCATTGACTTCCCAAAGTTTGACATTGTACTGGGGTTAGACTAGTTAATAAAGAACAATCCTCACATAGACTGGGCAACCTTGGTGTTGATCATCAAGCGTGAAGGTGTCAATCATCAGATCTACCCTAAAGTGGACCAACTCCTACGCAATCACATCTTTGTGCACATCACAGAGACCCTGGACAAAAAGGAAAACCTGAAGGTGATTGACTGGGACTCCTGCCAATACAAGATCATACACTTCAAGGATCACCAGGATACCTCCACACCTCAGGATTGCAAAATTGTGGCCCGCTATCCAGAAATCTTCGAAGAAGCGCTACCCAGGCTGCCCCCTGAGAAACACATCCAACACTCCATCCAACTCAAAGGGGCTGTCCCTAAAGCGCGCCCTATCTACAGGCTGACCCCAAAAGGAGACAACACCCTATGTGCCTATCTCAAGGAGGCGTTGGAGAAAGGACTTATCCGCCCCTCATAGTCTCCTTTTGGGGCCGCCATATTTTTTGTGGCCAAGAAGGATGGTACCTTGCACCTGGTCACAGACTACCAAGCCCTAAACAAAGTTATCATCAATAATTGTTATCCACTACCACTGATTGACAATCTCTTTGATACCTTGGGAGGAGCCTGTCAGGGACCCACTTGGCAGGGAACAAGTTCCCTAGCTGGTGGGTCAAAGCCCCTAAATTCAATCCTGCTATTACCAAGCCAATAGGAACTGTGACCATTGCAAGGTGTCCTAGGTGTCCCAGGTAAGTGAATCTTCCAAACATAGCACTGAAATGACCAAGTAGATAGTAACCCATCATGTAAGTCAAGAGGTAAAAGGAGGTGTAAGGTCTAACCAGAGCAGGTTTGGTAGGAGGTGGAATAAACAAGCAATCATATTGGAATTTACGTCCCCAGTGGCCAGAAGGGTATTTGAACCATCCGTGGGTGAGGGATTCCTTTTGATGGGCGTCATCTGGAGAAGAGTTGTACCAGTCAGTTGTAGGTGTTGGGTTTTCCAAGGTTGATACCACTGGCAAGAAGTAAGCTAGAAACCAGGATAGGAATAGAATTCTTCTCATGGCTTCAAAAATATGTTATCAGAAGATGAAGGAGTAGCAGGTGTAGGATAAAATCTTTATTGTTAGAACAACTAAGTTCAATAAAGTTGTTACACTTAAATAGCCTAAAAATAGAGGCTGGGTAATTTAAGTGGATAGTGGGGGAGATGAGAGGGATTTTCCAATAATTTTCATAAATATTATGGCTGAAACTAATACCTGGAATAAATGGGAATGAATTATTGACTGTATATGTAATATAAACATATTTTTAACAGAGACAGAGTGAAGATAAGCCACAAGATCTTGGTAATTAAAGCGGTCTTCATAATTAAAATCAAGTGAAGTAAAGAGCGGAGCCTTAGTTTCATCTTCTACTGATAGATCTGTGGCTGTCAAGATGCTCCAACACAGCCAATCAGCTGCTGAGCAGTAAGTGATGTTATTGCTTGACTTACTAACCTTTTTAAACTTGATTTGAAGTGCAAGAGCAAAAATTGATTCAATATAATGATTATAAATAGCCAAAGTAAGTTGACTAGTTGATTTTAAACTAACAATTGGTGTTCCTTGAAGGTTTTTGGTTTGATTCCTGTTCCAATCAACCATATCAAAAAAACTGGTGCTTAAAACTTGATGGTTGTGTTGTGGTGTCTGTGCTATATCATTACTGTGGTCAATAAAATTAAAGAAGTCAGGGAAGGAATCCCTGACAGAGCCACAGTCTTCTCCAAGATTGATCTGACTGCAGGCTACAACCAGATTTGCATCAAGGAGGAAGACATCCCCAAAACAGCCTTTCACACTAAATACGGCTCATACAAGTGTGTGGTACTCAAATTTGGAATGACAAACGCCCTGTCCACCTTTGTGACCTTCATGGACAAAGTATTTGCACCACACATAGGCAAGCATGCCCTAGTCTACCTGAACAACATCATCATCTAAAGCCCCTTGGTGGAACAGCACACAAAGACCTAGAGGCAGTCTTTGCTACCTTGGCACAACACAAACTGTTGGCCAAGCCCTCCAAGTGCCTGTTCTTTCACAAGCAATTACCCTTCCTGGGACACATAGTCTCAAAGGACAACATCAAACCTGACAGTCAAAAGATACAGGCCATATGCAAGATGCCGCCGCCCAAGGATAAGTTGGAACTCTGCACCTTCTTGGGGATGATAGCCTATGTACGCCGCTTCATACCCAACTGTGGCATTTTGACTGCCCCCTTATCCACCATAACAGGTGCCAAATCCATGTTTGTGTGGACCCCCCAATGTGACCTCTGTTTTAGACGCCTCAAGGAGAAGCTCATAACAGCTCCCATCCTGTAATACCCCAAATGTGACAGGGAATACCAAATGGAAACTGACGCCTCAGATGCATCCATTGGGGGAGTACTATAAATCAAAAATAATGATGATGACTTCCTGCCCGTAGCTTATGAATCACAAAAATTGACAGATGGCAAGTGTCAATACCCTATCCACGACAAGGAACTGTTGGCTATTGTGCACTGTCTAGTCAAATGGCGCTGTTATCTGGAACAAAAG
This sequence comes from Entomophthora muscae, assembly GCA_014839935.2. Lineage (NCBI taxonomy): Eukaryota > Fungi > Entomophthoromycota > Entomophthoromycetes > Entomophthorales > Entomophthoraceae > Entomophthora > Entomophthora muscae. The sequence continues at coordinate 97,213 of QTSX02002232.1, forward strand.
GAAGAATTCACAACATTAACAGACCACAAGTTGCTCATATATTTCAAAACCCAATAAAATCTATCTCGCCGCCAAGCCTGCTGGATGGAGCTCTTGGAGAGGTTCAACATGCTCATATAGTACAAACCTGGGGCTGAGCTTGCCATGGCAGACGCCCTTTCACGCCTATATGTCTGTGCCACAAGAGAAGAGAATGGGCTTGACCCAGAATGGCCTCTTAGTACTACAAACAAAGGATAAAGGTTTTTCCCTGGTATAACCAACATAATCAAGGAAACAGTTATCAAAAACATACACCTATTTGCTGACGTATACGGGACCCTACACAGAAAATTTTCTGACAGCATGACCATTTCCTATATCCCCACGCACCAACAGGTAGACATCATCCTACGCTATCACAGAGACCTTGGACACACCAAGAGCCAAAACTTATATGAGTTCCTTAAGCACAAGGCCTGGTGGCCAACCTTATATTGCAATGTTCAAGAAGTCCTAGACTAATGTGAGGTATGCAAAAATTTTGCCAAAAGCAAAACCCCTCCAAAGTCAGTACTTCCCATCTGCACACAACTACCCTTCAAAGTATGGGCCCTTGACGTTGTTGACCTCATAACAGGGAAACACAATGATAAGAAATACATTATCACTGCCATAGACTTTGCTACAAGATGGCCAGTAGCCCAAGCAGTAAGGGCGCACACTGACAATGAAGTACAATGATTTATTGGCAAAGAGATAATAAGCAAGTTTGGAAAGCCAGAACTCCTGATAACTGATGGAGGGAAAGAATTGACCTCCAAAACCACCAATTTATACCTCTTAAAAAATAGGGTCAAACACACCGTAACAATGCCATACCACCCACAGTCCAATGAATGCGTAGAGCGGCTTAGTGGCAGCCTTGTGAAAGCCTTAGCCAAGCTCACCACCAGGAGAACTGAAGACTGGTATAAGCAGCTACCAACTGCACTACTTGTGTGCCAAACCCGAGTGAAAAGATCCACCGGGAAAAGCCCATTTGAGTTGGTATACGGCACAGCCAAATATCATTCAAGCATTGGCAGGACCCAAACTGGAAATCCCAAGTAAAGTCCCCTCACGCTCAGACCCTTGCGTTATAGAGGCTAACAGCAAACAAACAAACAAACAAACAAACAGAAAAAGAAAATGAACATCTGCAAAAAACCTTTGTCCCCATCTGTGATAGACATGAAGTTGGGGACAAAGTTTGGGTCATGAACATTGATAAAAGCAAACTGCAACCCAAGAAAGTAGGGCCAGCAATCATTCTAAAGGTAAACAACAATAACACTTATCTTGTGCAAGGACTCAGAAAATGCAAGCAAGACAAGACCCTACATCATGATTGCCTGAGACCCTGCAAAGCGAGACAAAAAACAACGAGAAACCGCCCTGCCCGCCACAGAACAACAATTAGTCCAGTACAGCGCCTGGGCTCCTGACAACCTCCCTGACAACCTACCCCTCTAGTCTTGTGCATATACCTGGTGCACTCCTGTCAAAACAGCAGGCTTGACCTGTCAGCAAGGTTCCAAACAAGCGGGTTCGTGACCTGCAATCCAATTACCTGGCCACTTGAAGCCAGACTAGGAAGTCAACTCAAATTACCAAATCTAACAACATGAACAGATGATGATCCCTTAAGGTAGATACCTCATTTTGGCACTTGACTCATTACCAGGATCAAGTCACCCTTTTCTTTTATCCAACTGTGTGATCAACAATCATGTTCCTGCTATCCATTGATTCACTATGACTATATAATCACTATCTCTCAATAAAGATTATTATCTAGCTTCTAAATATTTTACCCCTTGTAACTCTGCTAAAACAGCACAGTTACAACACTCCTTCTTTTGGGGGAGAATATTGTCAAGAGTCTAACTTGTGACAACCTGGATTTTCATGCTATTGACCACACTGTGCCTACTCTCACATTGGAGGAGGTGCCGGCGCCTGCCCTTCCCAGCTTGAAGAAAAACAACTCGGCACCCCTCCAAGCACCTGTGAAGTTGCCTCATGCTCCCATCCACACGCCCTGGTTGCTCACCGGGTTAGTGTTGATTGGGCTGAATGCATACTTCCCCCAGTTGTCTCTCCCGTCTTTTCTTTGGTCCTCTCTCCAAGCAGTCATCCCAGTACTCCACTGGGCGGCATCCTGGTGGTATATCTTGCCGGGATAGGAGCCAAACTTAGTTAGTTTAGCCCCCCTCTCTCACAAAAACAGCTGCAAATGTGTTCACCACAATTATACTTCTATACAAACAATTGTGCTGTATGATGGCACCACCACCTTTTTTTCTGGCTTCTAATACAAAGGATGGCTAAATAAACTAAGGAGGGAAGGTAAAGCTTATTGTTAAGTTCAAAGAAAGAAGAGATAACCAATGTCAGACTTTATTTATAACAGACTTGATAGTATGGCATGGCCCTTCTGTGCACATTAATCCACAAAGCCTGTATGTTTTTCTAAGAAAGAGACCAAAGAAAATTTAGGACAGTGTAGCAGAGTGCCCATTCCAAGGTTGTTTGTATAAGTTAGCTGTAACACAGAACAGTATACCAAGGTTAGTTAGCCCAAGACATTTGTCAAGTGTATGATGCAGAAGCTTCTAAAAAAGCTCCTTTTAAAGAGAAGAGACAGATGTCTTCCTGGGCCACAACCCAGAGCTATCAGGCCAGGAGATGGTTGCTATCAGTGAGAGGTGTTTGAAAACAGTAGTGGCTTAATATAATCAGATCTGTACTAAAACAAAATGCTCTAGGTTCTTTATCTTTTTGTGGTTGGCCTAGAGGCTCAATCCTTAGTAGATTATTATGAACACTATTATGGTGGCAGTGCATCTGATGACATTTTTAGTTTTAGGATATACTAACAGTTAAAGTAGTCATATTTAAAAAGTTGCATATATGAAAGGATCTTCTGGCATATACAATTAACAGTACAGATGAATACTGGTTCTATTCTCTCTCAGAAACAATAGTTTGATTCAGAACAGGTGCAAGTTTGATTCTCAAATTTCTATTTCTTTTCAGGAGCCTGTATTTTAAGTTAAACGTGGCTTTGACCAACCCAGGCTGCACACCCATGTTTATTGCTTGAATCCTTTAATCAGCCAATTATCCCAAAATGCTGACAGTTACCAGCCTCATTATTCTTGCTAGAAACTTGGTCTAATTATCACTCTATCTATTTATTTCAGTCTAGTTGTCATTTGATCTGATCATTGATCTAACAGTCTACCCAGACATAAATGTAAAATTTAAAGGCTATGTATTGGACTTTAGATAACCTGCCTTCAACCTATACTTGTAAAAATTGGTTTGGTTAACTTGAAGAATGAAAAGGCAAAGTATCCCAATTGTGGTGAGATCATAGCTTTTTGCTCATGGGAAGAATGGTAAATGTAAGATAAATCGTGTCATTGAGTTAATAGCATCAAGTTGAGATCTCATATTTTACTCACATCGATTCAAAATGGGCTTGGTTAGCATTTACATTGAGATGGGAAGCTCTCTGTCAAGAGTCTGACATTGCATCAATTAAAATACTTTTTCTTACCGCTCCGTCTTGCCAAAAAATCTAGCGACCCCATACTCTAAGGTTGAACATGCCTTAGGATCATTTGTTAAATGAATGGCTAGATGTTAAGTAGATCGGTAAGCCATAGGCAAGCTAAATTATAGTTAGGTCATCTGACCACAAATTTATTAAAATATTTAATTAAAAGTCGTAAAAAACCAAGTATGACAGTAGCTCAATTAACCAAGGTAAAGGATAGTGGATATGACGCCTTATTGGACATGGATCTAATAGATACGCTTATCTTAGGGTAACGCTTCTATCCAAAACATCTAAAAACCAATACACCTGAGTTAAGTCAAGGCAACGTTCCAAAAGGAGACTCTTTTACTTAGGTTCATGCAAAAACACTTTGATTTTAAATAAAGGCCAATCCTTTCCAAAAAGATTAAATATTTTTTCAAAGTCTGATTCTTAAATACAAAAATGTCTGGTCAACCCCCTCCAAGAGGATCTCGACGTGGTAGCTCTTTAGGCTATTCTTCTCCTAGAGGGAATTCTGGGTATGTCAGGGGAGCTTATATGGGACGGGGTAGAGGAAGATCTGATCCTGGGACAGGTTATTATAGAGGCAGAGGGGGATATGCTCATAGAGCAAATCACCCAAACAATCTAAATCATAATGGTGAACCTCATCCAAGCTCTCGTGGTGGATATAAAGGCAGAGGTGGTTATATGAGGTAAAATAACCACTCAAGTTTAATTTCAAACTGTTTTTTAGATCTCACGACAACTCTTTCAACTCTCGAGGTCCCTCTGACTACCATTCAATGAATCATGCAGCAAATTATGGAGATCCAAGAAATATGCACCACAGTCCTTATCATCATCCACAGTATATCGATATTTGTTTTAAGGCTAATATTTTAGTTTTCCTGTACGTGGGCTTTTTGATCCTCCTCTTTTAAACGAAGCCCTGGTTGGAAGCCCAACTGGAGTAAGAAAAAAAATATTTCCATCTAATAAATTCTTATAGTTACAAGCTGGCTATACAATTGCATTAGCCTTACAACAAGAAATGGAAAAGCATATCCAGTTAGCCAGCAAAACAACTGGCTATTATATAGGGATTCCATCAAAATATGGAAATCAAGTCATACCTTCAATCCCAAGAGAGTTATGAAAAGGATGCAGGTATTTTTTTTAAAAAGATATAAAACCTGGTTTACAATTGTTGATTTAAAGGGAATCGAGGATCTGATATATAAAGCATAGTGTGCTTAGTAAATATCTAGATAGTAAATTACTTATATAAGATGCTGGGGTCTGGATTTTCTTAAAAAAGGTTAGATTTCACAGCTTAGGATTCTAAAAACGGCGAGAAAATATGGGGAAATATTGTTTAAGGGTAGTATGTGGATATGCTTTTAAATGTGGAAGAGATGACATTTGATTTCTAGGCGGGATACACCATCTAGAAAGATGCCATCTCAAAAATGTGTCCAAAAACACCATCTAGAAAGACACCATCTCAAAACCCTATCTCAAATTTCTGGCTAAACCGCGCCAGATAACTTGAAATATTAATAAAAGCCCAAAAACATTTCAAAAACTAAAAAAAACATATAGCTAGACTCAAAATCATCAAATGATTCCAAATCTGCAATAATAATGTGGGGTCAGCTAATACTGACTATAGCGCGCAAAGCTCCAAAGTCAACACTTCCCAAAACGGTGATATTTCTGTATTGATTTTTGACCCTATATTAAATATTTATACTAAAAATAAAGTAGAAATCAAATATTTGAAAGGAAAGAATTTATTGGTGAAGAAAGTGGATTAGGCTTTAGCCCCAAGAGCCTTGGCAATGCCTTTGAGATGGGTAAGGGACCTTCTCTGGTGTAATAGGTCAAAACCTCCTTAGTAACACTTGCAAACTTGACCTGCTAGTCTGCATGCTTGGATACAACAGCTTTGCTTTTGATGGCCTGGGGGTAAAGCTGGTGCCCATGGCTATGCTGGATCTTCAGTTGTTGATAATCAAAATGAATCTGGGCTTCTTTACCTTAACTATGTGGTAAAATTGTTTGTGCCAACCTTCAAGTGATGAGGTGGTCTTAGTTATGCTGTCCTTAACCTGATTGTAGAAGTTCCGGTTAATGAAGTCACTACCCTTTCATATATAAAATCATTAATGGGACATTTAAAGTTGAAACCCAAATAGTACAGATCCTTCTATGATAAAAAATAAAACCAGTATATCAAAATTTATTTTTTAATGGCTGTGTTACAGGAAGATAGTACTATCAAAATGGTGTTAATTTGAGTTGATTTATTATATATGGTCATAAATTAACATCATACTTTATTCCCAGTTAATAAGGGAAAGGCATGAATTTATCACATAAAAGTATAATTATTATTTGATTCCAGATACTGTCTTTCTAGATGATGTATTTCTAGATGGCGTATTTTAGGGTATTTATTAAGTGTTTTTATACTAAAAAATCTTATTTGGATAGCATTCTTTTTATTTTGATTCAAGGTGGTGTTTTTGAGATGCTGTATTAGAAACTAATATTTAAAAATCAACTATTTAATAGTTTTTATTAAGCTTTTGTTAATTTTGCTGATGTAAATCCCAACACTATCTCAAAATAGTTTTGAGATGGCGTTGTTCTAGATGGCATTTTTGAGATGGTGTACTGCACCAATTTCTAATGAATGTGTCAGGATACCGCGCCCAGGAGAAGGCCTGTTAGCCTCAGCTGCCAACTTGCTCTGTTGGGAGGAGGGTAGAGCCTATCATAGGAGGGGTGCTAACTTGATGAGATAAGATGCTGATTGGCCTACTAAGGCCCAGGGCCCAGCGGCTGGAACCATAGTGTCGGCTAACCCAGCCAAGGTAATGTAGGCAATGCCTGCATATTGGTTGGCTGTGAGAGGAGTCAGACCTGGGATGGGGTGTAGGCGGTCAGGTTTGGGTGTCAGGGGTGCTTTCATATCTGTCTGGTAGGCAGATAGGCAAATAGTTGTACTTCACACAGATTTTGAAGGCTGGTCGCTTGCACCAAGCACCTTTGTGAAAGGCTGTTTGTGAGGTGGTCTGTGTGAGGAGTTTCTTTTACGGTAGGCTCACTGTATTCTGTTTTAAACAAATGGTCAGAAAAATGCAGTGAGCCAAAGAAAGTTCCAGGAGGACAATAAAATGCAGGCCGGGTTTTGGGGGCTTCCTCAGGAACGCGGGCTGTCAGCTCAAGATTTTCTGTTGGAACAGTAGTAAAATGAAAAACAACCAAGACAAAATAAGAAATAAATTGGTAGAACCAAGGTCCCATAATCTTATTTTCATTTCAAAATGGCAATACCAATTATCAAGGCTTCATGAAGTTTAAATATCATTTCAAATGCTAAGTTTGAAATCTAGCCCATCACCTATTGCTAAGTTGCTCAGTTTCTTCTGGTCTGAGAGTTCTGGCCCCATCCTGGATCTTTTGGCCCATCATTTTTTCTGCTGGAATGACTTCCATCTGACGGTCTAACAATAATATCATCATGGCCTCATCATTGCCACTGATGTTCCTGTCATCCTGAACCAAGTGATCCTCAGAAACCCCAAGCCAGTTCAACCCTGGTACCATGGTCTGAACATCTCTGAGAGTCACTTCAAGGTCATCCAAGGCCCAGAGATCATGTGGCCTGGCGGCCTGGTCTTCTAACCTATCATCTGAGCTTCCTTGAGGCTTCAACTTATCAAGCTGAGCAGTAAATCTCTCCTCAGATGACCCATCAGTCAATATAGAAGTGACAGCATGTTGATTCAGTGCTTCTAGCAATCTAGACCGGCCCAGATTAATTGCTGTCCTATGACGTTCCTTCATACTTTGCAAATCTGTGGCCTGGTGGATCTGCAAATTTTGCTGATTATCCAGGTTCAAATCACAACTTTTTCCAGCTCTTTCATTGGCTAGCAGCAAAAAAAACGGGCAGACAACCTGAGGGTCTGCAGGATTCTCACAATCATCAGAACCGGGTCCCAAGTTTGATTCTCCTAATTAGAGTTTTCCACTTATTCTGGGAGAAATGTCATCCATGACAGGATGGTACATTCTTTTGGGGATTAATCAGGTTTCTAATAGACATACTGCTAATTATATAGCAAAGTCTGCTTTGCATTTCAGAAAAGCTCCCTTTAAATTTGAAATTTCATAACATACAAAATGATTATCTTTTATTGCTATTGGCAACAAAGTGCCTATAGAGAGGGGGTGAGAAGGATATGAGAATAATATATTTGAATTTAAATCTAAAGTTATTCAGGTCTGATCATGATAATGTTTAGGAATCAGGTATGAGTAGGGGAAGAGTGTGGCTGATTGTCATTTAATTAAACCATATTAATTGCAAAGAGGATGCTAAGGGTCTCCAAAAAGGAAGGCTAAAGGTTTAAATCTAACCCACTGGTAATACCAAGCTGTGCTTGCCAATTGTTTTCAAAAAAACTTATTCATGAAGGTTAAGAAATTGGATGAAGCATTAGCCATCCCAAAGTTGAGGACAACACATTCATAGGGGCTGTATTTGGTACAGAAGACTATCTTTGGAACACCCTCTTATTTGGTCTGAATCTGATAATAATCAGCAATGAGGACAATCTTGGAGAATTCTTGGGTCCCACTAAGGCATCAAATGAGTTATTGATGAGAGGTAAGAGATATATGATCTTTATGGTAACCTTGCCCAAGACATGATGGTCTGTAGCAAGTCTTAGGCAGGTACTGATACCCTCCTTGTTTCTGAAACTGGTGTTTCCAGAAACCTAATTCCAGAATCATGGCATCATTTCAGGAATTTAATAACAAAATCTTTTCTTCAAAATTCCCAGAATGATGCCATAACTCTAGAAATAGGTTCCTAGAGATAGCAGTGTTGGAAACAAGGTGGGTACTATGACATTCTTTCTGGCCACAAAAAGTATGGCAGCTTCAAATGAGGATTCTGAAGGACAGATCAGCCCTTATTCAAGGGCCTCCTTGAGGGTTGCTATTAGGGTGACATCCTTGTTCAGAGTCTGGAAGTAGATGGGTCTAGCTCTTGATATGGCCCCCTTTTTAGATAGAGTGCTGCAACTACTTTGGAGGGGGGATTCACGAAAGCAACCTCTTGGATATTTCAGGGGGAACTGTACTGTTTCTTACCCTTTGCATCAGTGTCAAGCACACTCAATTTGAAGGGGACTACCTTTTAAGTTCCGGTGTTCTATTTTCTTGTATATGTATCTAGTTTTTTTCCTGTGCTCCAGTGATGCTGAAAACACTTGGCCATGTAGTAGTTGATCACTAGTGTCTGGATACGTTTGATGGTTGATATCTTCCTGCTTGATAGTAAGGATTAAGCGACCCAACCCATATAAGAGTTGGCACGCTTCACCCCACCCAGACCTATAACCAAGTTTACTGGCAGCTGCTGATGATGGGCCCCTGTTCTGTCAACTAAAGGGTCCTGCAGGCAACAATGAAGGGTGCTGCAACACAATCAGCCTTGATTCACAAGCCGCCAGCAACAACCAGGCTGACATCCTGCAAAGAATCAGCAGCCGGGTTGAACCCATCAATACGGGAACAATCAGCATTTAAACTGTCTACATGTAACATCTCTCATGTCAACAATCTCAGATTTTATCTTGGCTTTATTTCTGACAATTTCACTTAAAACTTAAAACTTGATAATCAAAATCAGATTTAACTCTTGTCATTAGGAACAATTATTCAAGGCAGAAAGATCTATAGATGTGCAATAAAAATACAAAAATATCTTTTGAGATTATTGCCATGAAAATGTTACATGCAGACAGTTTAAATGCTGGCTGTTCCCATCAACACATATTCCCCCCACCAGAGTTCTATCGGCACCCAGATCCAGGGGGACCATGCTGCTTTGAAAGCAGATCCAATAGGAAGCTGGTTCATTGGGCTGGTTGGCAGTCGTATATAGGAAAGGGTCAGCTACCGCTTTGCCCATGGTTAGCCTTGGGTGCTGGGCATTCAAGTTTCTTTCCCCGGGGCGTATGAAGGGCATCTTAGATCTTTCCTGCCTGCTCTGGTCCTGGTAAAGGTTCTAGAGGCCAGCCCAGCTCTTGAGATCTGCTTGCTGGATGGTCCAGGGGGTTAAGGTATCATGGTTGCTCAGGTCCATGAAGATGTTACCAAAGAAACATGCTGGGAAGGGCATGCTGGTATAGGTCCACATAGGCTCTGATCCCCCCTTAACTTTCCCTGCCCAGAAGAAGCCTTGGCTTCTAAAGCAATCATTAATGTGGCATCTTCTGGCATAAAGCAAGCTAAGGGATCAGCTTTAAAGCTGGCATGTACTCTCTGGGGGTTATCTCTGTACTATTGGCTGCACTGTGACCTGTGCTGTGTGTGGTTTGGAAGGAAACTTTTGCCAGCCAGGAAGGTTTGGGGCACCTTGTCTGGGGGAGCTTACTTGGAGTGGGTTGCACCTGGCTGCAGCATTGTTGTTGTTGTTTATGCCTGTGAGATTTCAACGGTGGCCCTGTGTAATCTTTGGGCCATGTGTTGGAATCTGGTTTGGACTGAGTTTGTGATGTTGTTGGGTGGCTGGTGCAGGAGTCTTGAGGAATTCCTCTAGGGACAGAGAGTTAAAATATGCTAGAGGTATGACTGTTTCTTGATGAATGACAGGTCCTGCAGGGATGATGATGCCTGTGGTATAGGGTACCCAACCTATGGGGGATACCAGTCATGATGCTATTTTGGATTTATCTTTTACAGTGTATGTTGGGAGTTTTACCAACCTGGGTGGTGGGCTGGACTCCCCATTTTTGCTACTGAAGCTGTAACAGTGCTGTTTTAGTAGAGTTACAGAAAAGGGAGAGGAATTTTATAAATAGCTAATATACTTATTTCAGAAGATATCATATAGCATTTGGATTGGCATCAGGGGTAGATGAATAGATATTCCTGTTATACGGGGTGCTAACCTGGAGGAATGGCTGTTGCTCTGTACATGGGACTGTCTAGCTGTGATGTCTTGGTTGGTGGACTTGGCTTTGGCTTTGGGTCTTGGGCAGGTCAAGTTACAGGGCATATTTTCTGACTCAGAACCTTGTCTGAGGGTTGACCCTGCAGCTCCAACACTATATATTATAACCTGATATATCAAATAAAAATACCTTTCTCTCCTAATCCCACCTCCCCTAAACCATCACCTGACACGAGATTTAGGATAAGATACATGACCCAGCAAGGGTTCAGCAGGCCACCGAGCCAGGTATGGGTCTGGAGGTACTTCTGCAAGGTATCAGGAAGGAGATTGGGTTCATCCAATATGTGAGCAGTTGATGATTTTTAATTTGGCGGAGAAATTCTAAACCTGGGTTTGTTATCGCAAGTTGACTTAACATCTTAAATACCAGGTTTTTTGGCAAACAACTTAAGTGATCTCTAGCCATTCAAACCATGGCTAGAGATCACTTAAATAAATCTGGATTCGAATCCAGCCTTATTTAAAAGGTATATCGTAATTTAAAGTAAACTTTGGTTTACATGCTTAAATAATATACCAAAAAATAACACAACGTTGTACGCGAGACTACAAAGCACAGTTAAAAAGTCCTGTTTATTTCGAAGAAAAGGTAGTTGAATGGAGTCTCCCTCTCCAAGCGGCTTAAAGGTGTAGACCAACCTGGGGCTTGCAGTCATGAGATCAAGTTTAGTGAACATAAGGGCGTGATATAAAGTTAGATAATACTAGAGACAATATTCTATAGCTTGGAGACTTCTATGTTGGTGTTCATCTACGCTTTTTGGAGTCTTTAGCCTTCCTCTTGGTTGCCCGTAGTTCCTTCTTCATGCGAGGATCAACCATCTTATATCTACCTTTAACTCCCTTGGGGCGACCTGCGTTTCCTTTGTTGGCGCCCTTGGCAACAACTAGGGTCACTTTGTTCTTCTCCTTCTTTCCACCCTTGGACTTAGAAACCAGTTTATCAATCGTCTTGGCCTTTTCTCTTTCGGTCATGTCAGAGCTTTCGGCAATAGAGGCCGTCTTCTTTTGCATCTTGGCGATCCTCTGGGCAGTCTTAAACTTCTTGCGGGCCTTGGCCTCAGCGATCTTCTTGATAGGACGAGCATCGAGTTCGCGTTGCTGCTGACGCATAAGCTGCACTGCCTCCTTGGTTACAGGAATAAATGGCTTGCAGTGCTTCTTCTCTTGTTCGCGGAACCTGGAAATCAGTACTCAATAAATTTTACTTGCTTACCATTCTGGAAGCTGCTCAGTATCTTCAAACGCATAGCGATGGAAAGACGCCGAAACGAGATCGGTTTTGGTGATCTCCCGATTTACCAGCTTCATGGCAAGAGTTAAAGCCTGAGGCGTGAGCAGCTTGAGAGCTAAAATATTAAATAGGGAAGATGAACAGCTTACAGTTAGAGTATTTCTCTTTTTCGGCTGCCTCGGGGTCTTCTTCAGCTTGAGACTCCGAAGACTCGTCTTCACTTGCAGGATCAGCAATATCTTCATCACTAACAACATCATCAGTCTTGGCCAGCTTGCGCTTTTTAGAAGCTGCCTGTGGGGTGGTGGGAAGATCTTTGAATAAAGGCTGATCGAAGAATAGTGCGGCTTTGCCAGACAGAGACTCTGGCTCAGGAGCCACTTCTTCTTCATCACTCGAAGAGTCAGAGCCTGCAGGTTGCTGAATATCTGAATCACTGTCATCAGAGTCTTTAGACTCTTGGATGCCGTGCCATTCTTCATGCTTAGCTTTGACTTGTTCTTTCTTTGTCAAGCGCAGCTGCTTGTAGGCATTATACATAGTATTGACCTCAGACTCAAGGCGTGCATCCTCATCATCAGAATCAAAGTCTTCAGCGTCATCTTCGTCAGCACTAATATCTGAAGATCCCATGTAAACATCCTGATCCATATTGCCTGCAACAATGTCATGTGCATCCTAAACGTTAGATGCGACAAGAACCATCCTTACTCCATTGTTAGCGACAGCAAATGGAGATACTCCAATTGATTGCTCTGTTCCAATGTCCATGGGTTCAGTCATCTTTAGTTGTAAGCGAATCAACTCCTTTTGGCGCTTTTCCAGTTTGCGACGGCGCAGTTTCTTGGATTTAGCCTTTTCTTCCTCGGCCAACCTAGCCAACTAGACCTTTAAGCCATATTGTAAAAGATTGAATTACTTCATCCTCAAGGCTCTCTTGCTCAACTTCGATAACAGCTTCAGGCTCTGTTGGCTTAGGCTACAATGTTAGCGAATATTTGGCTCTGGCATACCTTTAGGATGTCTTGTACAGCACGGCGCCACTTGAGAAGCTTTTGGAAATCCTTTTTGGCCAACACTTTAAGATCTTCCATGAGTAATTGGATGTCCTCAGTTGTTTCCTCCATAGCTTGGATTCTAAACTAGAGTCAGAAACATAGGCGACGAACTATTACTTCTTGGCCCCTTCAGAATCAAAGGTAAACTTATTAGTAGTCCCGAGCATGGTGACAGCATCATCTGTATCGATCAGCTCCATGATATCACGCGACTTGAACAGAATTGTAGCTCCATCCTCGTAACCATCGCGATGACGCTGCTTCTTTTTGTCGGGCTTGAAGATGTTGAGAGAAGGCCCTGCCTTGCCGTTTTGTAAATCGGCATCGAGATCCTTGAAAACATACTTGATATCCAAGAACTTGGGATCGATCTTTTTAGGAGCAAGGAAGTCTTGGCAAACAACGAAAATCTCCGCAGAAACGTTTCTAAAAGGATAAGCATTCTGTCAAGTGCACTAAATCACCTGGAAGAGGGAGGCTTCGTGGCTTCTACTTTACGGAAGAGTTGGTTGAAAACCCAAAGGAGATTGTTATAATCCTTGGATCGGAACACCTTCGTCACGAAGATACCTACATTCCAATAAATCATCCAGCAATTTCGAGCACCTACCTCCTTTATTGAGGAATTCAACTGCCAGCTTCAAAGACTCTAGTACCAGTTCCGACTGAGAGAAAGCATCCTGGGCCCAGGCAGAACCCACATTAGGCGCACCGTCGTGAAGAACTCTGATTTGCGTCAAGGTTAATTCATAAATAGAATGGATATTTACACGTCGGCCTTCCAAGTTTTCAGATGCTCTCGAAGCTGAGCACGACATTTTGGAGTAGTGATATCCTCTTGGAAAGTGATGCACTTGGGGATGGGCTTAATTGGTGACAGATCAACACCTTTAAATATGATTAATATCAAGCGGCAAAATAGGCTTAAAAATCTTACCAATAATTAAGCTCTCCACGGGCATGTGCTTAGCAGCCACTTGAAGCCTTAAAGAACAAAGTGGTTAGGAAAATAACAAAGAGGCAGGGCTTTGAGTAATGATTTTCAAAAAAAACTTCTTCTGAAGAATACCGAACCAGACATTAAAAAAGGAAGGCTGAAAAAATGTTATCATCTTTATTTCATAAAAATCAAAAAGGATAACAGAAGGATAAAAATAGAAAGTACTCTTCAAAAATAATCTGGATTACGGAGACGCCAAATTAAGAAGACAGGCATCCGGGCCAAAAGAAAAAAAAACATAAATAAACGAATGCTTACCAACCACCCGGAGCAGCGCAAAGATCGATAAGACAGCGTGCAGATGAAAGAAAATCATATTTCTTGTTGAGCTGGATCAGCTTGAAAGCTGAACGGGCACGATAACCCTGATCCTTAGCTAAGTGATAGTACTTATCTAAACGCCCCTTTCCCGTCTTCTTTTTGAACCCCATTTCTATAAACCTTTAAAGAAGACTGGCGAGCTTCTTTGCGATATGGATATCTATACTTAGGAGCTATCCTGATCTCAATCCTGGCTGGTGTGGAGGGCCAAATAATTTCAGGCTACCCCATCTCTCGAGAAATTTTGTACTTCAAAGTTGGCATGGTTTGATGCCAAGGCCAGACTAAATTCCTTTCGCTAGGTTGGAAGTTACAATTTAAAAATTTAAACTAAAAAAGTGAATCGCTCACTGAACATTTCCAAACTTGAGCCCAGGATTTGGTTCAACCGAAACGACTTGAAAATCCATCACAATTCAAGCCACAGCTGCAAACAAATCCAAACCCTAGCACTCGATTTCCAAATCTGCTTGAAAAATGCCAAGATTTCCCTGCTGAATCGGTATAGACTCATGCCTACTGGATAGGATTTGTTATGGTACAGACGTCAATATTGTGGGACCACACCAAATCAATCCAAATTTCATATCAAGTTTGCAATCCATAATGCACTATTTGAAAAAAAAACCCACTCAAACCAATCCCATTACCATCCTAAGCCACTAAACTTTAAAGATCATTGGATCACCAGCACTGACAAGGTTCAATTAAGCAACCTTCCTTACTACTAGACCAAAGCTTGGATCTACTGGTCCAGCAGAGTGCACTGGGATCAAGAAGATCCCATCAAGATACCCAAGCATGGGTAGGATTACACTCACTACAGTACTCCTCACAGCTGCAAGGATGAACAAGATCCCCTAGCCTATAACAAAATCCAAGTATCAATGCAGAACATCCATGCTGCTAACAGGGATCTGGGGGGTTAACAGGCAAACTATCCCACCCCTACAGCAAGCATATCATACTAATGCAACTGGGACAGGATACAAAGATCTATAAAATACACATATAATGAGACCAGTCCTTCTTTTGGTTTGCATAGTTTTACTACACAAATCTGTGAGAGATCCTCCCTGCCATGGTGAATTGACCCCCAAACCAAGAAATAATCACAACAGCAACCAACCCACAAAATTACATTACCAGTTGCTAAGAAAATTAGGGTATCTGAAAGTACAGCACCTAGCCATCTGAAATACAGGGTATAATCAGAAGCATAAAGCATAAATGTAACCTTTCAAGTATCCACTTTTTGAACAAAATTGAGAAGGATCAAATGACAACCAGTTACTTGGTTCTAAACCACCCCATATACAACCAAAACCCCCTTTTATGGACAGTTGGGATCTGTGGATGCTAGCTGAATAACCATGGTGGGATACACTATCTAGAAAGACGCCATCTAGAAAACGCCATCTAGAAACCCTATGTCAAATTTCTGGAAGAACTAAGCCAAATAACTTAAAACAGTTTTAAACCCCCAAAAAATTTCAAACCAGTAAGAAAAACATATGGCTAGACTCAAAATCATCCAAAGATTCCAAATCTGCAATAATAATGTGGGATCAGCCAGTACTAACTATACTGCGCCAAGCTCCAAAGTCAACTGTAGTGATCCACATGTGTGCTGTTTTGCAGGCGAGGGTTGATTTGGCTTCAAATAAAGACAATATGCTGAAGAGTGACAATGTGTGATTAGCTGGTGACGCTGTAAACTAGTAGGTAACATAGGGCTACTAGGTGTAAGTAGGGTGAGCCTAGTAGGTAACATGGTCTACTAGGGTAAGTAAGGCCTGCCTGGTAGGTAACATAGGACTACCAGGGGCAGATGTTGCCTCCACTCAGCAGAAGAAACTGGCTTCTTTGGGCTATAGTGCTTCACCTCGCAGGGAACTGTGGCTGCGGAAGGGTGAATACTGAAATAGCAAGCAGGGAACTTTGTCTGTCTGGGGGGAGTAGGTTTTGGACCCCTGACAGGTAACATGGGCTGCCAGGGAGAGGAAGAGCTTTGAGAGCTCTACGTACCCTAATATGCTTACAGGAGGTCTGTGAGCAAGCATCCTACCTAACGGACTGGTAGGGTGTCCTTGTTTATGCCATTATGAGAGCTTTGGGGGAACTCAAAGTGAGCATTGGAGGGCATAGATTTGCTCAGAGGTGTCACCAAGGCAGTTTGCTTGGGGAAGCAAGCTGCAAAACTTGGTGTGATCAGGCCTCTGGGAAGTGGAGCTGATTACTCTGCAACTGAAAGCCCAGACTTAATCACCTGGGTAAGTAAAGACAACATATAGACATTGATCTATGGTTGAATGGCCTAAGTGGATTGGCACTTGCGAGGGCCCAGTCAACTGCCAGTTTGATGTAGACTCATGCCTGGGTCTACAAGTTCTGGTAATGAGGACTGAGATAAAGAACCAAGGTGGTTCACAGAATTAACAGAGAAGACTAGCAGGAGGGACTGTTTGGTCACAGTGAAGGCTAGTTGATGGACTGTTAATTCATATTGAATTGTAGGAACCAATTTGGTTCGGTGTGTAGAAGGAAAAAAGGAGGTTCCTAGTGATGATTTGTTGAGGAACTGGCTGAGAAGAAGCTGAAGAACAAGAAGATTATGATGCAGGACTAGCTGATCATAAAGCAGGATGGCCAAAGAACCAGAAGTTTGTGGTGAAGGACTGAAAAGCTGAGAGGATGAACTAGCCAGACTGGATGCAGAGGCTGGAAGAGCTGATTTTGGTGTCTTTTGAGAGGAAAATAGATAAAAAAAGCAGTTAAATAATAATTAAATACTGCCTGATTATGGTTAAAAAAGGATTTAATATCATATAATTAAAAAGAAAGAGGAGGAAAAATAGCATATAGTTTGTTAGAACTATATGTTATTTTAAAAAGAAGAATTGAAGAGGAAATAAGCCAGAAAGAGGCTGGAAAAAGAACAGAGAAACTGTAAGGGTGAAAGAGCAAATTTTTGCCGAGAACAACTAGGAGAGGCAAAAGGACAAGCAGCAAGCAGGTTTGAAGTCACAAAACATTGAAAGAAACACAGAGAAACACAGAGAAACGTTGAAAAATTGAGGGGTCAAAATTTGCCTAAGTAAAACATATGGGGAAGCGCTCAAGATTTGCCGGGGAAATGTGACAGGAATTACGGCAAAACCGTTTGAAACGCGGAGCAGTTGTTTACCCAGACCGAGACAGCCTCGGGTTTAAACCAGGGTCAAGGACGGGTCATCCAGGAAACCTTTTGATGAAACCTTTTAATTGAGGCGTGTGATTGGCTGCAAGCCAGAGTCTATTTGATCAGTGTTTTAAGGGCTTTAACTTAAGAGTTAGAGCCTAAAAAATAAGGAGCAGAAGCAGAAAATTCAGGGCTTTCATTGGCTGAAGTAAGTTTAAAGGCTTAATATATTATAGAAGAAGAAAAACAGGATATTTTAAACTTTTAAGAACCAAAGTTCTAAGAGAGGTTTTTGGTCTGGAACAAGGGGCTATAAAAGGAAGAGCTATCTTAGACTCTTCAGGGACTGGATAAAGTGGATTAAAAAGGCCATAAAAGCTACAGAAGGAGCCAAAGACCAAGAATAGAAAGCCAGAGCTGAAACAGACCGCAGAAGCCCAAGATTAGAACATAGGAGCCCAAGACCAAGGAGCAGGAGCCAAATACCAAGTACAAGGAGCCCAAGAGATTGTTAAATGACTCCAAGTATTGGCACAAACCCCTCATTATTTCCTATCCCAAGGCCATATATCAGAAGGTTTCTAAGGGGATCTTCCTTCTGACTGTGAATAAAGTTCCTATTACGACCCCTATCCAAATTTCCCGTGTTAAGAAAGGATATAAATCCTATGAGTCAATTAACCCACATTTTCTATCCTAGCCCAGGGGACAAGGAATCCTATTGCCTAGGGTGCAGGAAGTTTTCCTCTAGTAAGTCTGCCCAAGAGGAGTGGGAGAAGGTGACTAGGCATCTGGAAATGATAAATAGAGGAAGAGAGTTTATTGGGGGAGAGTTTGCAAGACTATTACAAGATTGATATTGGCCTACAGAAGGGCTGGCGCCTGCTGAAGTACAAGTGTATGGTGGAGACGCTCACCTAGTGATTGGGAAGGTACTGGGGGAGTTTGTTCTTATGCAGGCCAAGTATAAGCTCCTAACCAACCATTCATCACTGTTAGAGAATGACAACTCCTTCAAACTGGTCCCTGGCTACGACCCAGGACACACTTTGGGGACTGGTGACCAGGAACTCCACATCAACACACCCCAAAACTGTGATATTTTCATATTGAAATTTGCTCCTATGGTTGTATCAATATACTAAAAATTAAGTAAAAATTAAATGTTTGGAATTAAAGTATTTAATGGAAGAGTAACTTGATCAGGCTTTAGTCCCAAGAGTCTTTGTAATGCCTTTGAGATGGGTAAAGCGGCCTTCTCTGGTGTAATAGGTCAAAACCTCCTTAGTAACACTTGCAAACTTGACCTGCTAGTCTGCATGCTTGGATACAACAGCTTTGCTTTTGATGGACTGAGGGTAAAGCTGGTCCCCATGGATATACCAGATCTTTAACTTGTTGATAATCACAATGAATCAGGGCTTCTTTGTAAGGGCCGCAAATTATAAAAATTTGAGCCCAGGAGTCAAACCTGCAACCTTTGCTGAAAAGCAAAAACGCGGGCAACCACACAAACCTGCTGGGGGACTCAAACCTCTCACAAACCACCAGGGCAGGTGTAAACCGTCTCTCAAAAGAGATATTGGTTTTAATTAGTCTTTTGTTAACAAAAGCCAATGAAATGACCAGGGCCAGTTCACAAACTGGCCCAGGGGGCTAGCAGCCCCCAACAGTAGCAGAGCCACCAGCTCCTATACCATAAATGAGCTGGGTGGCTCCCAACCAACAATGAATGATTTTTGCTGGGTTGTTCAGTAGATCCAGTATCAACTGGGTCTGTTGAATAACTTGGCAAGTAAATCAGTACCAGTTCCAACCAGTTCCCCTGAAAATAAGACTCCTGTCCCCATCCAACCTTCCAGTTTGAAATTTAATACCACTTCACCCACTGATGTCATGAAGCATCATCTGCAGGAAGATGTTTCAGTTTCCCCTGCCAATCAAATAAATCCTGCCAGAGAAGATTTCCAAGCCATTAAAAACCCCACAATGTCTGCAGCTTCAGGCTGTTTCATTGGGTCAGGAATAGAATAAAAGCCAATCAGTCAGGAGTATCCATCAGCAAATGATAATCCCTCTTCCCAGAAGCAAGTCCAAGTTGCCAAGCATTCCCAGCCTCTAATAATTAAGCCAGATATAATTAGTCACCAATTAGCTCCCAGTGATCCAACCAATCTCAAGATGAAACCAGATGAGCCAAACCTAGACTCCAGAACTCCCCTCAGCCATGAGTCAATCAATCAATCCAATGGTCAAAGCTCAGAGAACTTCCCTCCATCAACCCAGTCTAAGATTCTTGGGGCCATATCCCCTGTTCTCAAGAATTCCTCCTTCATCCCCAAAGTACCTGTGACCAAAGATTGGGCTACTAGAGCACTTCAAGGAGCTGCCAGTAGTTGCTTCCAAGGAAGATCAGATGAGTGGTATAAAACCCACTTCCCTACAATCAAGACAGACACAGACAACGTTTAATAAAGTATATGGTCCAAAGAGTAGTCTTTGCCTCCCTTCCCCATATTCTTTTATCACCTTGGACAATTCCTTATCAACCAGCTCAGTCACCAGCACTTTCATTAGTAAAAACTGTAGAACCTATTACCATGGACTATCAGCCAGGGCCCAGCCCTGGACGGACCAGCAACTACATCCCTCCCACTCCTCCTCCAATCCCTCAACCCTCTGATGAGGTTATCCCTTATGACCACAGCAGATATGGGATGGTTATTCTGACCATCCTTAGTCTTGCTGAGGTTGTAGTGCCTCACTTTGGTGCCTAACATCCACTTGCAGCAGGTATGCTGTATTTTCTTGCTCCTTGCCCTTCCTGTATTGGGCTTTGGTGTCGCAATATCCTGAAGGGTGGACTCCTCCCATGTTGCCTTGGTATGATACTACACCCGGCCATGACATTCTTTATCTTAACCAGGCAAGAAAATTGATTGTACCAACCTTCAAGGGATGAGGTGGTCTTAGTTACACTGTCCTTAACCTGATTATTAAAGTTCCAGTTAATGGAGACACTACCCTTGCATATATAAAATCATTAATGAAACATTTTAAAATTAAAACCCAAATATTGCAGATTCTTTTATGATAAGGGATAAAATCAGTATATCAAGAGTTGTTTTTTATGGCTGTCTTACAGGGAGATAGTACTATCAAAGGTGAGATAATTTGAGTTGATATATTATATGTGGTCATAAATTAATATCATACTTTATTCCCAGTTAATAAGGGAAAGGCTTGAATTTATCACATAAAAGTATAATTTATTATTTGATTCCAGATACTGTCTTTCTAGATGATGTATTTCTAGATGGCGTATTTTAGGGTATTTATTAAGTGTTTTCATACTCAAAAAATGTTATTTGGATAACACTTCTTTTATTTCAATTTGTGATAGCGTTTCCTAGATGCTGGTTTTCTAGATGGCGTATAAGAAACCAATATGTAAAAAATAACTATTTAATAATTTTTTTAAATTTTTTTTGTTAATTTTGCCAATGTAAATCCTGAATGTATCACAAATTTTTTCTAGATGGCGTCTTTCTAGATGGTGTATTGCACCATAACTATGTACTCATAAAGTGAATAGCAATAAAACTTGTGCTTTAATTTAATATGGCCTGGTTTAGACTTTATAAATTAAGAAATGAACTGAACCCAACACCCAAATTATAATGCAGCCAGTGCACACTGTAGTTGAGGATGCCATGGGGGTCAACTGACAGGGTGAGTAAATTCTTTGGATTTAGATCTTCTAGCCCTTCTAGGTACATCTTTGTCAGGGCCCATTATGCCCCTGACAACATGTTGGTACACATATCCATAGCACCTCAACAGGCATGAAAACCTTTAACAATGATTCCCCTGATGTAGAATTAACTGCCAACAACCTTAAATGGCTGGGTATTTGTGAGGCCCTCACGCCGCAAACCCTGAAAATCAACCTTATGAGCAACATCATATTTCATAACCACCAGGGAATAGTTGAGCAGGAAAGCAGTTTATGCTCACACAGTTGGCCAAGCATTTGGTTATAGCATTTGATTATTGATGTGGCACCTTGGCAAACAGGAGCCAAACATACCACAGTGTAGCTTCAAGTAATGTGCTACCCCCTGTACACACAAATACACAGGATCTCAAACACCAAAACAATGCCACTGAAGAGAATGTCACTAAACCATTGGCGGTACAGGAATAGAAAATGTCCCCAAGTAAGGATAAAGATGAGGAAGGGGAAACTTCCTCACTGCAGACATCTTTGGATCAAAAGCTGTATGAAATGTGAGCATTTATTGTTTGCAGGGATTTACCATTTTGTACCAACTTATACCTCTTATTTGCATTGGTCAACGGATCCCAACAGCAATGTTCCTTGCTGCATCAGCAACCTCCAGAACTCTTGCCACCCCTGTTAGGTACACATGCCCATATTCCTGGCAAGGAATACTACCATCCCCACCGCCTGGATACTCCTCTCTTGGAACACTTCTCCAACCCAGTGAAGGAATCCCCAACTGTCCCCCTCACTCCAGAGGCTCCTTCAACCCACAGGTTCAGAAAACTGGGGGTTGTATATGTCACAGCACTAGAGTTAGCTGATCAGGTTTTACCCCACACTAGAACTTGGTGTCCTTGTGTAAGGTCTGAGGCTTTGGGGTAGGCTATTATAAACTTGAGCCTTCAAAACAAGGATATTAATATTGGTTAAGTAAAGGAAGGTAGAGAAAGTTTACAACAATAGCTGGATTAACGCTCCCAACAGCTTATAGGAGATAAAGTAAGGGCTAAGACAGTTAATTGATCCTAGGAAGATAAAATAAAGCCCAGTCTTAATGGCAGCAGACTGATTTAAAAGCTCTATCTCTGAACCAGGATATGGATCACCACTAATGGGTGGGTTAAAGCAATCTACTATCAGGGTTTGGGTGCCACTAAAAAGGTTGCCCAACTGATAAATAAGATAGCCAAAGGGGATCATAAGGGGGAAACTAAGGTTTCAAAAGATAATAACACAAAAATTAGGATTCAAGAAAGGGAAGAAACACAAGCCACAAACCCTAACAAGTACCTTTTTGGGGTGCAAGTCAAACAATCTCAACTTAAAGTTGAGACTGAGTAAAGCTCAAGCTATTTATCCAAGTCTGAATGATTGAGGTGACTAAAAGGGGAGAACAACCTAGCCAAGGTTGGTTAAGTAGGCTTATGAGGGAGGGAAAGCAAGACATGTCTGTTTGGACCTTTTAACTTAAAAAAGTTAAGCTTAAGGCAAGGGAAAAGAAACAGGAGCAACAGTTGAGTATAGGCTAACTCAGATTAGAGCAAAAGCAGCAGAAGATCAGGAAAAACTTGGTCTGAAGGCCGCTTGCGTAAAGCAAAAGTAAATAAGGTAAAATCACTTTGGAATTGATTAAATTAACCTTGACGCTTAGGTCTTGGGGTTGAGAATTGTTGGTGAAAAAGCTATCATAGTGGCGTCTTTTTAGGTTGTTCCTTTTATAAGTGTCTTAGATTAATACTATAGGAACATCTTCTGGCACTATACCACAGGCTTTATTTTAGTTCGGATATAAACTTATTTTAGTTTAAGATAGATGGCGTAATTCAAAATGACGTAAAGTCAAGATGGCGTAAACACGCCCCAAACTAAGTGTTTTTATATGTAAATAAAGTTAGCAAAATAAGATTTAGTTAATCTGACTCAAAGTGACAGAATTGAGATGGCATAAATTTGAGATGCCGTATTATAAAAGTATATGTAAATTTTAACTATTTTATTGTTTATTTTATTTTTTTGTGATTCAAAATCACTAACACAAAAAACACCATCTCAAATTAAATTCAAGATGGCATTTTTTGAGATGCTGTTTTCAAAATGGCGTGTCCTATTAACACCAAGTATGGCAATACCCGGCAAATTGCTGAATCCACCAAGGCTAAGCGGCAGCCAAAACTCTTGCAGCCTGTGCACATCAAAGCAATCAAGCAGTGGGTAGCCAGGGATTGCCACCTGGACACACTTGCTGTCCAATCAATGCTTGCCACAGAGTTTGGGCTTTCTGTTTCTAAAACCCTTGTTTACAAAACAATGGTTGATTTGAGCTTCTCTTGGAAGGTGCTCAGAGTTTCTCTGTACAACAGAAACAGTGAAAAGACCATCAAGAACTGACGCATTCATGCTGAGACATATCTGGCACTAAAGGAGACTGGGAATGTCCAGTTCTTCCATATCAACAAATTGTTGTTTTCCTCCTCACTCAGGTCCAGGTATGGGTGGGTCAAGAAGGGGTCCAAGGACAGCATAGCCCATTGTGCAGCTGTCTGTTCCCAGACCTATTCAATGGTTGCGCTTCTTGGTCCTCGCGGGTTGGATCAATACCAGATGATTAAAGGCTCCCATAACAGCAGGACCTTTCTTGATTTTCTCTGAGTTGTCAAAGAGTACCTTTGGATAAATTATAGTGGCACAACCAATGTTGTTGCGCTTGATAATGCCAGGCTCCACAAAGTGGATCTGGTTGTGTCTGAGTTCCCCCCCATCAATAAGAATAGCCACTCCTCCAGCCACCGCCTTGCTGATTGTCCAATGAGACTTCTCTTCCTCCCGCCATATTCCTCATTCCTGAATCCAATCAAGGTGGTGTTTGGTTGGATCAAGAATAAGGTAAAACAAGGCCTTCCTCAGGACACCAAGGACCTATTCAATATTCTTGAGGTCAGCCAATTTGTGATGCCATCCAATGTGGTGGCAGCTTTCTACAAGCACTTGGAATCCTTCCTCCCTAAAGCCCTGGCCTCTGAGCCAATCAGATAAATGGGCTCTACAGTTTACTTTGTTTTTATTTTTATTTATTTTGTTTTTATTAGGTCTCAAAAATTATTATTTATATATAATAATTTGACGTGTGATTGTATTATAGACATATAAGAATACATAGAAAAGGTAAGTAAAATTAACTATACTAGTGTCGTAACTGTGCTGTTTTAGCAGAGTTACAAGGGGAAAAATATTTAGAGGATATATAATAATCTTTATTGTGAGATAGTGATTATATAGCTATTGTGAATCAATGGATAGAAGTAACATGATTGGTGATCACACATCTGGATGGAAGAGGGGGTGGCTTGATCCTGTTAATGAGTCAAGCGCCAAATTGAGGTATCCTCCGTGAGGGATCATCATTTGTTCATGTTGATTGATTTGGTAATCTGAGTTGACTTCCGGGTCTGGCTTTGAGTGCCCGGGTAATCAGATTGCGGGTCACAAACCCGCTTGATTGGAACCTTGCTGGCGGGTCAAGCCTGCGGTTTTGACACTAGGTATGAAGAATACATTTTTATTATAATGCACTGAATACTTTATTGACTGTTGCGCTACCAAATAAATAAATAAATTAAAAAAGATAGAAATAGAATTTTTTATTTAAATAATTGTTAATTGTTGATGGTACTTTGGCTTTTTTACGCCACAAATTGGACCTTGCGTGTCATCATATGATCCTTGTTATTTCAGTGCCACCATAGCCACACAACACAACAACCAATGATTTTTATATAATCCTTATTAATTTGTACTTAGGACACAGTTCAAGTATATTGAATATGTGTATCAAATCATATTACAAGGGAAAGGTAATTCGAGTTGTAAACAATCATTTGTTTAGAACAATAGTGAAGCGGGCCGCATGATGCGGATAAATTCAATTCTCCATGTTTATCTTTGTGATAAATGGACCCAACCTCAACAAGTAGTAAATAAAAACATTTTTAATTCTTTTTTTATTTGATGTATTGGCAACTATAACTAAAGTCTTTTAATATACTTAGATATATTAATATTATAATTTACACACTAAAATTTAAAATTAAAATTAAAATATTAAAATTAAAATATTAAAATTAAAATATTAATTATAAATCTTAAAAGTTAAATATTTAAGTTTAAATAATCAAAATATAACAATTTTATTAAATTGTGATTTATTCAATATCAAAATATTTGATACTAAATATGTCAATATTAAAGATTTTAACAGTGAATATTTTAATATTAGAATTTTAATATTAAATATTTCACAATTAAAATTTTACCAGTAAAATTTTAATATTTAAAATAAAAGAAAATAAAAAATAAAATAAAAATTTTAAGTTGCAAGGGAAAATGATTTATTGGGGGAATGCAAATTGCAAGGGGAATGTGTTTATTTTGGGGAATTATACCCTGAAATTAAATTTTCAGCTAATGCATCTAATTGGGACCACATACTCTTCTGTATGTGGTGGATGACTCTGGCGCCAATTGCTAGAGGGGTGGCGCTCAACACCCCAGTGGTGGCCAACTGTCTTATAAAAGGCAAACAGGTGAGGGAATCCACTAGCAGGTTGTTTTTGGGGGGCACATAGTACCCGTATAGAGTTGCCAATGCAAATGAATCATAGAGGACGTGCTCAACTGTCCTGTATCCCTGAGGTGTTTTCTGGCGGTCTAGGGCTATGTGCATATGTCAATCTGTATAGGTACATCTTCTATTTTTTCACATTGGCTTTCAGTATGCAATGGAGCAGGATTCCCAGGTACACCGCAACATGGATCCTTTGCAAGGTATATTTTTCTGAGAACATGCACAGTTTTTTGAACGTTTGTACTAACCTATTGATATAAGACGTTTGGTTGAACTTGAAGAGGGTTCTGGGGGGCGCCCAACTTGTATCAGCCCCCCAGGCCTCAGCAAACAATATCAATAAAGGCTTAAAATTATTCACAAGGACTGCATCCCCGACTTTGTTTGATAGAGCTTTAAAAATTTCATTAAAATTTCAGATTTTAAATATTCATTTCCAATTTGAAAGTCAGTTTTTATTAATTTTTTTGTATTCATTGATATTTGTGAAGGGGAACCTTTGAACGCTTTCATAAATGTATTCATCAAAGTTCAGTTTTATATCCCCACAAATTTCATTCATTTCTTTGATTTTAATTGTTGATCCTAGTTCATAGGCCTCCCTTATCCATGACAAGCACCCTGCGGGTGGTTGATAATCCCTATCTTGAGCTTCACTACTAAAAAAGGCATTCATATTCTTTTGAACTATTTTATTTATGTGATTTTTATTTATTTTTTTTATTAGGGGCCACCAGTGACTGGTAACCCCCATAAAACCAACTCAGTGTAAAAGCCGCCACTTCTGCAACCTCATCCCCATCCCTGGTGATGACTAAAATAAATATAAGTTAAACATAAAAAGCTTACTGATTGTTTCCCCTGTGGCCCCCTAAGCCACAGGTGCCATATTGGCAAACTTCATGAGCGTTGGATGCTCTTCATTAATTTTCTTAGGCTTAATTTTTCTTATTCTTCTTGCAACTTGTGCTTCCTCTTGATTTTCATTTGATAAAGCTTCTGTATTTCTTGATGTGCTTCTGCTTCTTGCTTGTGTTTCATTTTCATCTGTTTCCATTTGGTTGGTTTCCTCTTTGTTAGTGTTAATTTCCTTTTGAATTTCTGTTCCTTCAATTAGTTTTATCTTCTTATTGTTTTCTTTGGCCCCCTGCCAGAACTCCCACAAATTGTAGGCCGCGTTGTTGAATTCAAGACTTGATAAATAGTTCCCTGTAGATTAAGTAATTTTTCTTTATTCTTTTCATCTATAATATTTCCTAACTTATCCAGGGCATCTTCTTTTGACTGTATCAGTGGCTGGCCCTTGTTACCCAGCTTCCCTGTCACTATTTCCCTGATATTTCTTTCTATCTCAACAACCTTTTGAAGGTGTGCTTCTAATTTGTTGATTAAGTTATAGATTGTTGACATATTGTTCAAATTCCATCAAAAAGCTGGTTTTTATAGTACTATATTCAGCGCATACATATTTTTCATCATCATTAATAAATTAAAGACAATAAACGTAAATATATCATTAAAATATTACAATTAGACGTCAACTCTTGATATTTTGATATTATGCTCATAACTCAATGCATTTTGTTTAATAAAATTCATTGTAAACTTGGCCTTTTCCATTATAATTTAATGAAATGGATTGTGTTTATATTAGAGAGCCATTAACACTTAGTACAAACATTGAGACAGTGCATTTTACAGCCTGTATATTTACCTATTGGTAATAATTCTATAAACTTTTTAGTTGGATTTTGAGAGGTAATAATAATGTAATGTGTTAATAAATTACTGTTTATTATCATTAATTTACTGATTTTCTTTTCTGTGGCAATTATGCATTTTCTGATATTTCCGCACTAGTATCCAATTGGTTGGCTTCACATCCAATTGCACAGGCAATAGGAAAACAAGCCGCCATCCCGACCACATCCAGTCTTGGGGTGGCAGCTTGTTTTCTTATTGCCTGTGTGATTGGATGTGAAGCCAACCAATTGGATACTAGTGCAGAAATATCAGAAAATGTACAATTGCCACAGCAAAGAAAAAACAGCCAATTAATGACAATAAACAGTAATCTATTAACACATTACATTATTATTACCTCTCAAAATCCAACTAAAAAGTTTATAGAATTATTACCAATAGGTAAATATACAGGATTTAAAATGCATTATGTATCAATATTTGTACTAAGTGTTAATGACCCTAATATAAACACAATTCATTTCATTAAATTATAATGGAAAAGTCCAAGTTTATAATGAATTTTATTAAACAAAATGCATTGAGTTATGGACATAATATCAAAAATATCAAGAGTTGATGTCTAATTGCAATATTTTAATGATATATTTACGTTTATTGTCTTCAATTTATTAATGATGATGAAAAATATGTATGCTCATAATTTTAAGCTATTTGTAAAATGTACAACATTGTATTAATTATGGGAAATGTTGCTAATGTAAAAATAAAATATTATTAATTATGAATTGAAAGAGAGATATCAATTTTAATAAGTTGTCACAAAGAAAATATTTATTTACTAATAAAAGGACGGGAAGGGAAGGGAATGGGCAGAATAGACCTTGCCTTCATCTGCGCCTGTGAAAGGGGTGGCATCAGAGATAGTGGGGAGGGAATTGGTAGTGGCTTGGGAGTCAGGGTTGGAAGGCAGGTGGCTTGATGGGGGGTTAGGGAGGCAGGGTTTGTTGACTGGGAAGGGGCAGCAAGAGCGGTTTGCTTCAATTGCTCAAATTCTTCTTCTGTCACATATACTGGCTTGACAAAACGGATGGACTGGCGTAAAGGGAGACAGGGGTCCTTTCTGGACTTATCACTATCACTTGCATAGAAGATGATGAGATCAAATAAGTCCTGGACGGACGCGGAAGGGAAAAGCTCATACCCTTTATCAATCTGGGTGCATAGTTTGTTATAGGTGGCAGGCTTTAAGCGCCTGAGGGTGGAACCAAAATTGTAAAGACATACATCTGCAAGATGCTTGTTAGTGTAGTTGATGGGTTAGGACCAACAGGTATGCCCCGCAGCCCTGATTTCTTGGGTAGCCCATTCCCGCTGCTCCATCTCCGCACTCAATACAACTGTGTGCACGGTGTTTTGTGTGGCCCACTCCTCCAGCATGGCATTGAGCTCTGTCTGGTAGGCATACCCATCTGCGGTGTTCAATATTGCCAAGTAATAATTGATGCCCAATGGGGAAACTGCCAATAAAACCCCAACAAAATGATATAAGATTGGGCTGCGCTTGTACACGTCAGACTGGATACACTTCTCTCCATAGTCTTGGATACTTGCAGAAATCTTAGCGTATGATAGAAAGATGGCGTGATTTATGAGCCCTCATTGCCCTCCCTTTAATAAAATTTATGATGGTTGAATTGTATGGGTCAGTATTCACCAAACTGGGGCCACCAAGAACCTGATTAGATAGGATTCTGGCGGCAACCACAACTCTGTACATCCACAAATTCACTGTTTTTTGTTGATGAAGATGCCGTGAAGTCCCAGCTGGAGACGTACCTGGACCAGGGGCATCCACGGGTAACGTTCCATAATGGCCATCATAAAAAGATGGGCTGTGTCACCTTTGGTTGAAGTACAGGCACCAGTTGGGGTCTTCTTGGGAGGGGGCCATAGTTGGCATGGGCTCACAGGGCTGCGGTCACAATGAACTTTGCAAAACCCATTGCAGCCACAATTTTCCCGATGAATATAAGCATCCCTCGCTTTTCAACCATTTCAAGAACAATCTCCAGAGTGATTAATTTTCTTCTGCATCTTGCAGGCTGATTGGCTGGAGGCAGGGTGTGTCTGCCTTGAGAACCAGACAATGCCATCTGATTTGCTGTTTCTGGATTCTAGTTTTCATTGATGGCCCCATGGCTCACTTGGTCAATTCCAGATGCTAGTGTTGCTGTATGATTTGGGTTAGCAGCTGCCTGTGTATGATGGGCAAACAGGGCCATGCTCAAGGACACAGTAGAAAGAACACACTCCTGGGTGGTGTTTGTGGAGGGGCCTGCGGGTTGGGAGTGACCATAGAGAAAGGCTTCACTATTAGAAGACCCAGTGTAGCCCTGCATGATTTTGTCAAGGCCAGAGAACAGCTCACTGACTTGGTTGTTATTGGAAGAAGACATAATAAATTTTTATTAAAAAACTTAAAACTCAAAAAGAGGTATGTATATTTTAGTCAATTTTATTGTTAAATATGTTAATTTTGTGAATAGTAGGATCTAAATTTTAGCCACACTAAACTGGAATAGGGTGATTTTTGAGAATGCCTATGATTCCTAAAAGAATTTGCACAAATCCACTCTAGATCCTTTAACATCCTTTTTGAGACACCCATAAATTATATTTATTTCAAATTCATTGCAATTATGATTTGAAACTTGGTTCTTGGATTTGACAATCCCGTAATTTCAGATTTGTTAATTTTCACATGATATCTATGATTTGTTTGATATACAGGAGATCTCAAATTGTACATAAGAATCCCACATTTCTGATTCATGTATCCCGCACTTGTTTGCTGAGTTTTGTCTTTTGTTAGTTGAGTTATCTGCTCAAGAGATTTGAAATTTGCCAATTTAAATAAATCAAAAAAAAGTCAAAATAAATGGTTGATTTTATTAAATATTTTATTTTTTCACTCAGCTGAGTTGCCCGCAAAAGTTATTCAAAATTTGGACCAAGGATTTGGCAATCCCGCATTTTTATGTTTAGGTTCTGAATTTACAGTATTTATATGATTGGTTTTCTTCAATTGCAGTGATTTAAATTAATCAATGCTTATGATTAATTCTGTTGTTATAGGCATGGGATTGGAATGGTTTAGCCCACCAATAACATTTAAAAGTTGTTATTGTTATTTTTGGGCAGTACAATTAGCCAATCCAGGCGGATATTGTAAATATACACATATCCCACTAAAATAAAACTGGCCATTATAAATCATGTTGATATGAGTAAAACAATTCTGCTAACCATAAAAGAAAGTTAGCAACAAGCTAACACAAATTATTATTAAAATCTGGATTAAAAAATATTTTTCTGGGGCTAAGTATTCTGTTCTAGAAACTTATTTTTTACTTCAAAAGGGCTAAATACTAGTATACATGTAGGTTATTTAATTGTATCCTGGTTTATAATATATTTATATTTTAATCTTATACTCATAAATTGCTCCTACTGGACCAGGATATTCCGATTTTTTCAAATAAGATGGAATTTAGGAATGTGGAAATTGAATTTTGTGTAAAATCAAGGGATATAACATTGTGCAATGAATAGTAGTTATAAAAAGCTACGATTGATAAAATATGTAAAAGTAGTATCGGAGAGCTTTAAAAATATATTAATTCATTAAAAGGTTTTAATTTTTTAAAGATGTCATCTTTTTTGTCATAAAATAAGATGTTGAAGCTCATAGCGCCCAAACGCAGGAGGGTCGTTGTCTGAATCGGAATCGATACCGCCAACATAAAGATATTGGGGTTCAGAGTTGGAAATAGCAATGTGAAATATTTCATAGTCAGAAGTGATTGGATAAGTTTTTCCTTGGGGATTGTAAACCTCAATGACTTTATATTTCCAGTTGACATAAATGTTCCCTTGCTTATCACATTTAACATCATTTCTCACCTCAGCATTACTGTAGGCTCTTGCGATCACTTTATAATAAGTTCCGTTGTCATTTAACGAGATCTCAATAAGCTCTTTAGTGTATCTTCCCGTGTAGAATACAATGATACCATAGATCTTCTTATTGTCGGGGCTTAGAGTGAAAGTAGTCAAGTGCCCATCCAACTCACGCAGCTTGTTAAAGACTCCGTCTTTGTATGTACTAATGACAGATTTGACACCCGCCGTAAACGGAGTCCCTACCAAACTACCCACAAAGACACGTTTGTCGTTTCCTAGAGCAATCGTGGTGTAATGATGGCTGGAATTGATAACTGTTGGTTTAAGTAAGCCGTCCTGGCGGTTGTACTCGACAAGTTTATAAACATCGGGTCCAACAGTGTATGCTTTATCCTGGGAGACAAACAAGAGCTTGCTGACTTCAAACCCCACTTTTTCTGCGTTGTACTCAGCCCCGGAAAGGATGTCTTGAAAGGGAGGATTTCTTCCAGGGATGGTAGCAATAATGCTACTGCCATTAGTAGCCAAGCCAGAAATGTAATTTTTTATATCAACTGTTTTGTGCACCGTAAAGGGCGCAATAGACTTGGTTTCGTTGACTAAAGCCCAAGTCAAAGTCAAAGGAAGGAAGAAGAGGAAGAAGGTATTCATTGTTGTTAATTGAAACCGTAGTGGTCACCTTAAATACTAGTGCCCATGTAAGTATGAGTTAAACACTTATTGTCTAGTTTTGAAAGGTTATATTTTTTATATAAAGCATGTTTGTCTAAAGGCGCTTTTATAAATTGTAATTTAAACTGACCAATGTTTGGACAATGTAGCACAAGTAGGCAAACACAGCTGCTATTGCTAACGTAATTCAATTGCAATAAGAAACATTCAATAAATCATTGAGACTAAACTTGTATGCATTACATCATATTTAGCTAGAAATTATAAGGCTTTAAATCAAAACTGAATGTGTGGAATGTCAAGAATGCTACGGCCCAGTGTCACGGGACTGAAGAAAATTCGCATAAATCCATATATCTGTTTCACCAAGCTACTCATTCTTTAGAATTACTGGACCTGCGCCTTTTCCAGCCTTCCACTCATTATCAGGTTTCATGCACTCTTCTGAAGGGTTTTAAGTATGGCAATATCTACATTCTCTATGTCTTGTTTTCAGGTGCAATGGAGCTTGACCATATTAATGTAGTTTTACAACCTGTTGAGATAAACAAAAATGTTCCAGATCAAAACAAAATCTTCTCAGTTCAAAGCGAAAAGCAAAATGATTTCATTAAAGGTCGATCATATTCAACGAATTCCATTTATCTAGGTCTGGATTACAAATAGTGTAGTGGTGAACTACAGAAAACCCCAAAATGAATGTAAGGGAATAAAGAACGGTTTATTTTCATTCGAGCGAAACCACTTTTATAGTGGTTGCATAGCGTTAACCGATTCGGTCGAATTCGTTGAATTCGACGTTAACACTATCACAATAGTCAAACAGATATAAAATTAAAATAAAATACACAATCCCGAAAATGAGACAACAAACAAAAGTAACCCATATTCAAAACAAAAATCAAACCAGTCACATCCTGAAGCAATCTACGCCAACTGATATATTGATCAGGTAAAAAATGCTTCAATCAGAGAAAAATTAATTCAGTCACAAAAGTGATATTTTCAAATATAAAACAAAGCATTTTTTGACAATTTGGACTTTTTTTGTGAGTCAAAAGGTAAATAGTTTATTTTTGAGTGAATCCACCAAAATCTTTCCAGGAAACTACAACCATAATTTTAAATTCATATTCTTCTAAATTTGGCCACTTAGGCCAAAGAGTGTTTCAATTAGGAGCACAAAATTAAATAAAGTTGATACTATTGCAATATTTCACTTTTATGTTTATAACATAATGTTTATTAATTTTATTTTAAAATGGTTTATACTTGTAAAACAGAATTTGATATTGTAGAGGAGCAGTACAGTAGTTTTTAAAGCTATGGCGCCAAGCAAAAAAACTTATCTGCAAAAGAAAACAACTCAGATGAAAACAAAATCAACTCATCTGAAAGCAAAATAAACTCAAATGTGAATGAAAC
Source organism: Entomophthora muscae (assembly GCA_014839935.2). Lineage (NCBI taxonomy): Eukaryota > Fungi > Entomophthoromycota > Entomophthoromycetes > Entomophthorales > Entomophthoraceae > Entomophthora > Entomophthora muscae. The sequence goes on from QTSX02002232.1 coordinate 130,798, forward strand.
AGAAGTGAATTCAAATCTACTGTTGATCAGTTTAAGTTATTTGGTTTTTGATTTCAATTGCATCTGAGCCAAGTTTGTTTACATCTGAGCTATTTTCATTTAAATTTGAGTGGTTTTTGCTCACAGATGAGTTTTTTATTAGTGACATAGCTTTGAAAACTACAGTATAATGAGTAATTAAAAGTTCATGTTATTGAGCAGAAAAGTGCAGTTACTGTTGCAACTGAGACCAACACCTTGCCTGTCAATATATCTCACAACACACAGGGAGTGCTCATAGAGTCTTCTAATGATGTATCTAACAACATGTGGAATTCTGCTGCCAATGTTAGAATACAGGCAAGAACTTCTAATTAGAAGTATAGCCAATTCCACACAATGACTCCTCAATTAGATATTTGCTGCTGATATCATACTTGGATTCCTTCACAATGTCACCTTGTAAATTAGTGGCTCTTTTTTAAACCATATGACCTTTTTCTTTATTAAAAATATATTATTTTATTTTTAATATATATTCTTCTTTTCTGGACTGTTGTCTTCCGCAATTCAAATACTGAGCTACAATTAGTTCAGTTGCAACACTAATATAGACCATATTTACATTCAGTAGCTCAACTTAAGTCATGAGGATGACAATTTGTATGTTTTGCCAGGCTCAGCCTTGGGTTTGGTTTTTGATGTCCTATACAAAGTACCTCAACATCAGGCTGAACCTCAGCCTACACCACATGATAAAAACTAAGCAACTGTGCTCTCTTCAACCTCAGTTTGACAATCCTGGGGCAACCAAGGCTAATCAAATCAAACATGCCTTTCAAGCAAAAAAATTGCCAATTAGAATTTCAAGGATATAATGATCTCAACCAAAGTGGCACGGCCTTTGAAGAAATTATCATGCATCTACAATTATCTGGGGTGGTGATCAGACAATAAATTTGGGCTTTTGTGAGGAGAGACAGTGCAAAGATTACTAAAAAGCCAAAGAAGCAGCCCAATTCTCAGCTTAAGGATACCTATTCTATCATACTTGGCCACCTCCAAAAATACCTTTACCTCCAAATGACTAAAGTCAGACTTCTAATTAGGTGCTGTGAAGTTTTTGTTGCCATCCACACAACATAGCTCTGGATGCACAGGCTTGCTGCTAGCATTCTGGTTCTAGACCATTGCACAGATACCAAATGGAATAACACTGATTATTTGCCCCACAACCCAGAAATCAGTGCCATAATAACCCAATGCTTATCCAATATGTTAAATGATGCAATTTTATATCTTATTATAAATTCTCAATGCATTTTCAATATTAAAGAATATCTAAAAAAAACTTCTGAGAGTAAAAAAAAGCAGGATCAGGACATGTTAATTGATATTTTTTAGTAGTCTTGCCAAGGTAATGATGTTCTATCAAACATTAATCAGCTAAACCAATGGTTAATTGTACAGCAGATTTTTCTCAGAATTTCTTGTATCTTATCTCAGCCAATCCAAAATTCTGCATAGTCCAGAGCTATCAAATAGAATTCAGGAAAAGAAAAAGAGAAGATTCAAGGAGTCACAAATGAGGTTTTGACTTCTCCTGAAAGTCAGTCATATTTTTTCCTTGGGGATGTACAGTAGTTTTATAACCTATTGATATAAACAAAATCAACTTGTTATAAAATAAATTCAAAGTGGATGAAAATCTATTGTAATTTAATATAAATTTCTTGGTCTTTTTTTGTTTTTAGACTGTGTTTATTTTTTATCTCAACAGGTTATAAAACTATGGTACACATTCAGTTGAATATTCAACTGAAAGTAATGCTACAATAAAAAATTAAAGCCATGTGCTGTAACAAAGGGGTAATCTGTAGCACTTCAAATGCTTGCTCACACATACACATGATATTGGCACCACAACAAATATATCAGTGGTAAAGACAAAGGCAATTAAATAAAACATGTAATGAAAAAAATAAGTTTAATAACAGTATACAAAGAAAAAACAGAAGAATTGATAAATAACCAGGAGAATACAAAGTAGTTTTCTAACCTGTTGAGATAAACAAAATCAACTCAGTCTTAAAAAATCAAAGTTTATCTTTTTTGTTTTGTGCTACCTTAGGCGCAGCTAAGGGACACAAGAGAGAAATCTTAACTGTAGGATTGGGTTTTTACTAAGTCAGGTGGTTAGACTTCAGATATTAATAAGGTATTTATCTTAAGGCCCTGGGAAGGTCTAATATCAGATATATTTTTCCTTGGCTAAAGGATGAGCACAAAAGAGCTGAATAGACACATTAAAAATGTGAAATGAACTTAATCTTTATTAAAGAATGAAATTGGTATATATAGTAACCTGAAGTACCAAAAGAAATACCAGGACAATAAGATCACTGATAACCTGCTCTTGTGGAGTGAAGATCACTGTGGCACAAAACAGGAAAGGAAATAGGACCAGTGCCTTTTGTGGAGCTATTACAATTTTGAAATAAAAATGAGAAAGAGATGATTTCTGTCACTGATTAAAAATGCAAACCCATCATCAACAAAAACAGAATAGCATTAATATGATCATTCACAACAGCTACCTCAGCCTGTGATTTGAAAATACAGAACCACTCTATTTTTGGTAAGTTTGGAGAGAGTCTTCATTTTTATGGACTAGACATCTCACTGTTGAATATGAAGCTGATCTCACTCCCATAATCAATTTCCTTACTTCTGATTCCAGTAGCCAGCCCATGTTCTTTTCTATCAATACTAACTAAAAGTCTAAGTTCAAGCAGGTATTAGACACAAAGATTTCTACTATTACAGCTTTTTTCACCATTCACAAGAAAGCCATGAGGAGGGCTACTGATGACCTTAAAAAGAAAAGGGGTTTTACCTGACTATATCCCACCTATCAGGAGGTCGTGGTCCCTGAGCTTTTCACTATTGCTACCTGGGATGACATGAAACATCTGTTAATTGAGAATTATGAATGAGACTTGAGCTTAGAGATTAAGAAGTATGATTTTATGTACATTTCATTTAAGCCCAAGAAGACTCTAGCTGAGTTTGATCATTGGTTTTATATTGAGGGCCAATAACTCACCAAGAGCTGACATTTGACTCTTTGTGAGGTTTATACTATCAGTTCCAATGCTCTTAAGGCTAATCAGCTGCTTTGCCTACACTTTAAGGCACATAAGACTTCTCTAAAGTCCATGAAAAGTATAAAAACCATCCTTCAAGATATGCCCCTGACTCATGGTGGGACTGTGATTTCAAAAATTAAGGACAACAATTCTGGCACTATCTCTTGTACTCTTTGTATTATTACCCTAGACAGTAATGGGCAACCCAAACATAAGGGCTGTCATGATTTTGACCAGATAGTTCACCATTCTTGGTCATGAACAAACCTGAAATTAAAAGGATGCAACCCTAAAGAGCAGACAGGAAAATATAGGTCGACTTAGAGGTGGAGACACTCTAAGTTGACCAACCTCCCCAGTCTCCTCCTGATCCAACCACTGATGATGACCTACCCCCATAATCTGATCTCAATATCCTCTGCCTCTATAATGATCTTTCAACTGACTCTTAATCTTAAGACTAAGATTATGATGATGGTAATAGTTATGGCTATTCTTTATTGACTGTTCCTTAAACTTTGTCTGTCATTTATAAGCTTCATTCAGAAAAGACCACTACTATTACTTGCCTTCCCCCAATAGAATCCAAATATGTGGTTGGTTACTCTTACCTAGCTCAAAATCATTGTCTTCCTGTTTCTAGTTGACTTTTCTGAAGAATCTGCTGATCTTGATGAAGCCCTCTTCTATAAGGTTTCTGTCTTCTTGCCCTCAAAAAATATCTATAAGGAGATCCCTGCTTTAAAATATATATTATCCAAGGGGGAAAAGAGTTTTAGGCTGTCAAGATGTTCTAGATGTCTTGCTTTCTTTTGGAAAATATACCACCTGCATAAAAATATCCATCCAAAAAGTCAAGATCAAGGCTATCTTGGACATGGGCTCTCCTGTTACTGTTTTTTCTAAGCTAATTAAAAGACTAGAGTTAGCTCCAGACCTTAACTATACCCAGCCTTATGGAGCAGCTTTTATGGCATAAACTTGTGCCATTATAGCTTACTCAGATTTACCAATGAGGTTTTGGAACCTCCTCATTGCATCCCCCACTATTTTCTTACAAAATTAAAGCTTCAATCTTCTGATAGGCACTAAGTTCCTGTGAGAGTACAATGGTATTGTCAATCTTTGAGATGAATACATATCTCTTTCTTGGGTTATGAGGTCCCTCTGATTTTTGAAGAACCTTCTCATATCTCTGGCAACAGGCTTAAGACTTGTGTCCTTGAGTAACACACAGGTATCTTCTCTCTCAAGTACAGGACACACTACTCTAATATGTGCTCCCCTCCTCCATTCTGTCCCACTGCTGAAGGAGTCATGTTGCTTACCCTAGCTGCTATCACCGTCCCTCCTGGCACCCAGGTCATCATTGACTAAAGGTCTCTTACAAAATACCTGAGAAATCCTTTCTGGAGTTACACTCCCCTGAATCTCTGAGCCCTAAGGAGCCTTGGTTATGCCCTGGGATTTGGATTGAACTCATAATGAATCCGTTCAGTTGCTGTTGACTAACTTGACTTCTCTCATTTATGTGTCTCAAGGGCAGTTTGTGGGACATGAACATGTATTAAATACAGACCAATTGTTGCCTCTCTATCCTTTTGTAACTTTCAGCACTTTCAATCTACCATAAGAAGATCTCCTGGTCCTTTTAATATTTTCTACTACCAATTTCACTCAGATATCCCCCATTCAGCAGAATAATGATCTCAAGCTACTGGACCAGCTCCAAGACATATTTACCTCTTTTCCTGAAAAATATGGGCTGGCCAAAGGGATTATTACAAATTTGACACAGGCAGCATCCCTTTATTCTGCACCAAAATTGTTAAAGATTTCATTAATTCTGAGTCTTTAGGTGAACCCCTTGGCTCAGGAAACTGAATCAAGCTTGACTCCCGTGGCCAATAATAAAGATTGTTCAACCCCTCTCTTTGATGGGTCTTCAAATCAAATAACTTCTGCTGAAATCCCAAAAAAGCTGTTGGCTCCATCAGGTAAAACTAAAAAGGTGCATGTTTCTGCAAATTCATTGTCCCCTCTACCCACCATTGCAAAAATAGTTGGGATACTTCTAGATAACTTTAAAAATACTGCCAGGCTACTAAGGCTATAAATATTTTATATTCTATCAATCAATAATTTTATCATTTCTTTCTCCAATTCTTATAATTTGCATGTGATCCATATAAATTTTAAGAGTCTACAGTCACAGTTTATATGTTTACTTCAATGTTGTCAGATCTCCTAAAAGGAATCTGCTTCTAGGTTGCAGCTATTGTTTCAATCTATGCAAACAATAGTAGTTGTACTCTTCTGCTTGTAAAAATTTCAGTTCTTTCAGAGAGCTTGCACAACTAATTATTGCAGGCATCTTCTTTTTGTGATAAAGACCAATAATATGATAAAGCTCCATTGGCGCAGTCAATTAAAGAATGCCCAAGTGTCTAAAAAACTGAAGCAACTATTGGATGCTGGATTATTGGCTCCATATCAGAGCCCATGGGCCTCTCCTCTTTTTAATAATTTAGAAGAAAGATGGAGGATATAGGATTGTTATGGACTATTGCCACCTTAACTCTTTCACTAAGAAAGACTCATACCCCTTTCTCTGCATTGACAGTGCACTTTGTTGTTGGGGGTAAAAGTTCTTCTCTGCTACAGATTTAGCATCTTGATACTGGAATGTATATTAATCTCTAGATTATTGCAAAAATTCTGTGTTGATTAGCTTTTGGGTCCTGTTTGAACTAACCAAGATGATTTAAGGCCTATGAAATGTGCCAATCACCTTTTAATGGACAATAGACTCTATTCTCTGGGACTTTAAGCTTTATTGTGTACTCATCTACTTAGAAAATATCACATTATTTATATCAATCTTCACTGACCACTTGGAGCGTATCAGAGCTGTGCTTCTAAATATTTGGGAAGCTTTGCTAAAACTCAAACCATCCAAATGTGATTTCTTCAAAGAGTGTCTTGAATTCTTGGGGCATGAGATCATCTGAACCGGAATTCAACCTATGAAGAACAAGTTTGAGGCCATTGCCAGAATGTTAACTCCCACCAACCTCTGCAAAGCTCAAGTATTCTTAGGAATTATGGGATATTGTCACCTTTTCATCCCCAATTTTGCCAAGCTAAGTGAACCTTTAGTCCATATACTTTGAAATGTCCCTTTTAATGAACTGTTAGTCAACAGCAGTTATTTGAAGCCCTCAGAACCAAGCTCAAGAAAGTTTACATCCTGGTCTAACCTTACTACAATAAAGAGTTCATCCTGTATACTGACACCAGTGGGGGCTACCCTGGCTCAACTGAATGAATATGAAGCAGATTTCCCTATAGATTATTCCTATATAATTCTTAACAAGCATGAGAAGACTTTAGTGTTACTGAGAGGAAATATCTAGCTGTTCTTCATGATGTCAAGCAATTCTATTATTACATCTATGGGACTTATTATACTGTGGTCACATATCACTCCTATCTTAAATGGGTACAACAACTGAAAGAACCTGAGGGTTGTCTGGTCAGATGGACATTGATACTTACAGGATATGGCTTCACTGTGGTGCACAGAACTGGCGCTCATTATCAGAACGCTGATGAGTTCTTCTGTATGCCTATATTAGCCATACACCCCACTTACGCTGATAGGCTCTATGAGTTGATAGGATACCCTGACTCTTGGACTACAGAAACAGAATGTATATGCCTAGCCCTGGAAGCTTTATCCAAGGACACTGTCATCCAATATTTTCAATAATTTAAAAATATGTACCTTTCATATGTCTTCCCTAGTATGTTAGTGGTGGTTATCCTCCAAGCCCATATCAATACTGAACATGGTGATATGGCCAAGACCTAATATTGGCTGTGCAAAAATTATTTCTGAGATAGTATGTGCCTTGTCAGGATACCAGGAGTACCGTGGAGCTCCAGCAGGTGAGGGAGGAGTTGAAGCAGGTATTGGCATGGCCCACCAGATGATGGGACCTAACTTTACCAGGTAGGAAAGGGCCTTCCCAGCCACAGCCCAGGTCCCAGCCAATGGCAAGGCAGAGTCAATCAATCATGTGAGAGCTAGGTAAAGCACTCCCAGGAATTGACTACTCTGGCCATGGCATCAGAGGTGGGTGGGGTTGAGATGGTCAGTTTGGGTGTCGGGGGTGGTTCCATGGGGACCAGGTAGGCAGCAGGATTTTTGTATTTCCCGTTGAAGATCAAAGAGTAAATGGTGATTGCTTTGCCGCCACGGACAATTTGGTAGGGTTCCTTGGGGGCGTTTGGGCGGGTGTAGCACTGCAAGTCTTCCCAGGTCCAGGGTTTGTGATCAGGGTTTGGGGAATACTCAATGAAATTCACAGGGCCAAATGGAGCGTTGGGAGGGCGGTAGTAGTCAAAGGCTTAGGTTTTTTCAACTGGAGTCTGGCTATTTATCCCTGTGGATGAAACTGGTACTTTGGTGATTGCAGATGGAAGAGTATCAAAAATAAGTATGAAAACAGATTGGTGAACCAAAGGTTCATAACAACTTTATTGGTAAGGATGACAATACAGAACTTTTTCAGGTGCTTCTGATTTATATACTTACTCACTTGCAAGTACCTCTGGGCATTCTTCTGGTTCTATCTGTATGGCAAGACTTGGCATCTCAGGTTTTGTTGTTTAGTTGGCTGCTTCATGATCATTTTTGGGGTCTTCAGGAGCAGTTGTTTGGCTTGTTGGGGGCCCATATTGGCCTGACTGTCATGCCCTGCCCCAAAGGGTAGGCTCTTTAAATTTTTAATATTTATTATTTTTGTTTGGTTAGATTTTCCAGTATTTTAAATATTTGGAAATTTAAATCGGAAGTTAATATTTAAGTATTTTTAAATTAATACCTTGTTTTTTTATGCCATTTGCTTTTGAATTGTTGACATTGTTGTTTGCTCTGTTGTTTTCTTTTACCTTTTTATATATATCTCTACTTTAAAGTTAGAATATTTTCACTCACTTACCTTTCAAAACCCCCACTTATGTTGTTGCCACTCCCCCAGCTTTATGTTGCTGATCTGCAGGCTTACTGGGTTTCTGTCTCCTACTTTTCCTCCAGGTTCTGCTCAACTTATCCAGTTTCTCCTGTCCTTGGCTGTTGTTCCCCCATGCTAATCATTTCTAACTGAAGAAAATTTAACTATAAATAAAGAGCTTGTGAAGAGTAGGCTTTAAGCCAAAACTCTAAGTGATTTCTTACCCTTCAACTTTTACAATTTTTTAACTTCAAATCTGTAATTTTAAGAATTTTGTTTTTTAATTCATTTTTTAGTTTAGCTTTCCCTTAAATCCAAATGGAACTTGTAAAAAAACAAGCCTTAGGCTTGTTGTATCCATTTTTTCCTTAAGGAATCTTTCAATAGTCATATGTATCAATTTGTCAATGGAGAATATCCTAATATTGATATTCCTTTAGTTAAAAATTGTTCACTATTGAACACTTTATTCTATCTTCTTTGCTTAGTGTTTTTACACTCTATTACTCCATTTGTGACGCAATATAGATTTTTAACAGGTTTCTGTAAGATCATCTTACAGACAGTTCCTATGTTCTTATATCTTTTAAATTTGAATCCCGATGCTTTACACGCTCTAGTCTATAACCTTGCACCATTATGGGAAAGACCTTACACTGACTAGTCATTGGTTCTGGCAGGTTTGGCTACAGGGGTCATGGGGGTTTTCCCAATTCAATTGCCATTTTGGGACTGGCTTGACAGGCATTCCTGAGCCAAAAGAACTTGATTGAAAAGGGGTCTCCAATTGGGGACCCCAAATTACTTAACAGAGGGTGGGCTTGAACTGAGTTTTCTGGGAAGCTAAATTTAGCCTGCCCAGGCCCAGCCAAACTCACAAAGGCTTGGGTGTAGCTTTTGGGGCCCAGAACAGCCCCCACAGCTGCCACCAGGGCAGGAATGGTTCCTGCACCTGGATTTTTGCTTATCAAAGCAAATCCAGGTGCAGGCAAATCTCCCCCACTTGCTTGCCCCGCCTGGCGGCTAGGAGCGGGTTTGATTCCCGCCCAGGGCTTTGAATTTGTTACCATCATAACATGCTTTCTCATTCAGGACGTTATTACCCCTTGTCATAATTTTCAACTCCAACACCCTTATCTCTTGCAACATAGAATGCAAGCTGATTTCCCCCAAATATGCCTTTCATACTGTAAGCATTGTTGCTGTTGGACTTCTTCCACACTCCAGGTCTGGCTGTCAATTAATTCTGATTGCTGTGAAGAACTTAAGCAAATGGGTGTAAGCATTGGCTACCAAGGACATAACTGCTAAGACAACTACTCATCTTCTACTCCAGGACATCTTCTACTGCCATGGGCGCCCTCAAGTGTTGCTGTCTGAAAATGGCATCAATTTAAATGCTAGACTAATCTCCTCTATAGTAAAAGCAATGATAACCCACCAATCTTTCTCAACCCTCTATAATCCTAAAAATGGGACAATTGAATGGGTGAATTCCACCCTTGTTTTTATTATGAGGAAATTCACTCTCTTTAACACTGCCAAATGGTACATTTTCCTACCTGCTGCTCTATTTGCCTACCTCTTAAACTGCCATTGGGTGACTGGGAAGTCTCTGTTTGCCATGATGTACAGGCATGAGGCAGATACTCCCTCTATCCTGGGCTTCCTCTTATAGAATTTTATGCAGCTATAACCCTGAGAGTTTTGAGAAATATCTGACCAACCAGACTATTGATATCCAAGCTGCAGCATACACCCCTATCTAAAAAACTATGGCTTTATAATTATCTCTGTCCAATGCGTCTTTAGTCACCTCACCTGAGTTCTTATTATGATTTTTAGTTGAATACTATCAATTTTTTCAGGTGATCAAGCTCATAAGTTGGGATCTCTCTCTGGGTTAGCCTATGTTAATTCACCTTTCTAGAAAGGGTTTGTGTATACTGTTGAGCTGTTGTCATCCTGCCAGCCTGTCTCTTGCGTGCACGTGAAGTTCCTGTGCCAGTATCAGCTCTTTTTGTTCAATCTTGGGTGGATGTTGTGAATTGTACTATTCATGCTATTTTGGTGCCACCCTCAAATTGTGGTACCTGCAAAGATCAACCAGATCTTGCATTTGTCTTTGATAATAACCCCATTTCCTTAAATGTAGCTTTATCAATTTGCACACATTCCAGTTTGTATCCCCTGATGTATCCTTACCCTGGTACAATTTCAGGACTCTAGGTCCTTCTTTTTCCTAAGGAATGATCTGTCAGGCACCCATCCACTAGAAAGTAATCTTTCTAGATGGTGAATGATGACAGATGGATTTAATCCAGTCACCAAGGAGCCTACCAGCAAGGACACCATTCCAAGGTGGAATATTTCCCCAACCAGACAATATCTGCCTAACAGGGGATTGAAACGTCCCAAGAAGTAGTACGCTGCCAAGTAACACAGGAGGAAGGCAGATGCCAAGGGACGGAAGACTTGGGGTTCAGGAATCGGGTGGTTGGACTGGTAGTCTCTAGTTTCTTTGCAACAAGGAGGATTATGCAACAAAGGAGTGGCAGTATACCAAACTCCTGGTACCACCTGACGCCATGAGCTGTCTAAGAAGTGTGCCTTGGGAGAGGTTCCAGAATTGGTATGAGATCCCATCAAAATTCTGGCTAATACAGCCTGCAGCAAGACCATCCAATACACCCATTTATACCCAAGAGACTCCCTAAGAGAAATCTTGGGTAATCTCATGGTTTAGGAATTAAGGCTTAAGTCAAGTTATAGCAAAATAAGCAAAAGTATTCACTTGGGTGAATGTAGACTTTATTGATTGAACAAGTGGAAGATCAAAAGTTATCAGCATTATATAGTATGAAAGGTAAATGATAATCTGGAGATAAAATAAAGGATATCAAATCTCTTGGGGATTGAAATGGAGAATTTAGGAGGAAACTGGATATTCTGAGGAGTTTGAAATTTAAACTAAGATTATTTGTGTTACTGAAGCAAAACTACTAACCTCAGCAATACCAATAACCATTAATGTTTTAAATAATATGTACTTCCCTAGGATAATCAGGAGGAGCCCAGCTATTCCCCAGACAGAACTGGGGAAGGAGAACAAGGACCAGCTATAGAAACATAGACCAACGGGTCATCCAAAGCAAAAACAAGGTTGAAACAGAATTGGACATAATCCAGGTGTTTAAATGCACCTAACGGTTTGATTGTTGTAATTTCTGATTGGCTGAAAGCCAGCTTGGAAGGTAAAAATTTGCTCTCTACAAAACTACTAATTGTTCTCTTAGTGAAATAGGGTCTGAAGCAAAAGAAGACCCAGGTTTGAATCCTGTCAATGTAAGAGAGGAATCCAGAACACATTCTGAAGTCAAATCATCAGTTAATAAAGGACAGATACTTCCAACTAATCCAATAATTTTAGGAGATCCAATATAACCCAAAGGAAGAAAACTTTCTTTTCCTAACCCCAGGAATAAATTGTTGTCAGGATTTACTAAAGGAACATTCCTGACATGATCAGTGCACTAACCAGCTATATAAGCCTTGAATTGTTCTTGGATAAGGGTTAGGTTTATCCACATTTGTGCTGGCTTCTGTTAAATTCTTTTCTGGCTCCCTTTATTCTAAAGGAAAGCTTCTTCTTACCAGGCTTACAGGAGATTGAGGTACAGATCCTTGATTCTGTCCCAAAGACTAACCTTTGGCTAGCTTTAACCTCACCCCTTTTTAAATGTTTCCTGCTGTGCCCTCTGGGATGTTGACCCCAAGAGCTGAACACAGCATCAGAAATATAGCAAACATCAACCTGCATGAAAAAGGCAGCCAACCGCTCCGCTATAGGGGAGGAGTCACTTCAACCCCTGAAGGGTTAGGAGAACTGGGAGGACAACTCTGAATTCTTAAGACATTGGTCAGCACCACAATACTTACCTGGAAACCTCTTGGATGGTGAACCCCTGGCAACAGTATTGGTAGCAAACAACCAATTAAAACACAAGTAAGAGACAGGAAGGCAAATCCTTGATGAGCTGAACTGGGACCTTGTAAACAGATTATCTGGCAACCAGGTTTGCAGATCTCCTCAACCTTGCCCATGAAGGCCCAGTGTAGCCACGGGGATGTCAAAGGCACTGCAAAGCTGGAGCCATCAACGGGCCAACCCGGCCCATGTGTCAAACAGGCCACTGCTTCTGTGAAAACAATTTACCCGGGATCAGACTAATGCAGCCAGCATGATTTTATGGGTATATCTCACCACTGCAGCAGCTCTGAGCAGCAGACCAGATCATATAGGCTTAGACCCACTGGAAACATTGCCAGGAGGGATTATCCTGGATACACTATCAGGGAGCACCAAAGGTTTTATCTAATCATAGTGGATCTTTTATCCAGATGGCCTCAAGTTCCCTATCTCTTTGTCTCTGAGCTTTGACCAGCTGGGATGGGTTTCTGGTGGGAAGCTCCACTGGTTCTGTCTCAGCTCACTGTGGCATATTGCTTGATCTGGATCAGAATATACTTTAATGGGCTTCTTTGCTATATCCCTGCTATGTTGGATTTTTGGGGTCAAACAACGCCAGTCAGAGTGGCAATATCTGGGGCATCCTTAACCTCTCCAAACTGCCCCCAGAAAGAGGGAAGAGAGCATAGGTTAAATTTCAGGCTTGTATGTACCTGGGAAAAGGTTTTGGATGATAAAGACATATGTACCTGCTAAATTATATTAAAGCTGTACTGCCGGCATCCAGAGTTAGAGGTAACCAAGGAACTAGTTACTCCCCCCTTGAACCCAACTAATGTATAAACCAGAAGTAGTCTCTGGCAATAAGAAATTCATGGGATAGTTCCTAAAGGGTAACTGTCCACATAAACCCAGGATCTGGTACATGAGGATATTGGGCTTGATGCCAAGCTGGTATCAGCAAAAGGATGGCCCAACAAAATCCATATCCCAGGAGGAACTTCCTGCCCTGGGCACCCCAGTCTGGATCCTTGCTGGAAACTGAAAGAAGCTAGACCTGGCTTTTAGTGTAAACTCACTGCCACCTCTGGCTTTGGATTGTGCAATTTTCCCTTGTTGTACCAAGAAAGGTTCTAAAACACCCGCCAAACCCCTTCATTCCTTAAATGATTTAGCTCACATGGTAGATGAGAGGTTTGTGCTGGCCTACCCTGCGGAACCTTTGCCTTTGGTTGCTCCCTCCTGGGAAGAAACACTGGTTAATTTAGACTACTTATTAGCTTGGTATTGCCCACTTCTAAAAACCATTAGAGCTGGCCAATCAGAGGTCGCCACATTGACACTAAGCAACCCAAGTGAATTCCAAATGACTAGTGCCTCTTCCAGCCAATCAGATATGACCGCAGAAATTGGAATGAAACCCTCCAGTCTCCCTGCCCCTGCCTAGCAAAGTTTTGCCTCCAGCCAATTGGATTTAGTTCCACTGTCATGTGACCCATCTTATTTGCAGCCCATCCCTTTTATGCAAGCAAGGGGACTTCAAGTCCCCTGCTTGTCTATTTTCCAATAATATTAAAGTTTGGAGCCATCTGCACTTTATTTTTAAATTTGTTGTTGTTGTTTGGAACCCAGTTTTGAGTTCCTACAGCCCAAATATTGTGGTGTTAGTTTCTGTTCCAAGCTTATCTTCTGCCAGCCAGTTTTGAACCCGGCTTCTCTTCTGGGTCCCTATACTAGTGTTGATTCATCTAGTAGTTGTCTTTCCTGTTCTTGCTTTCAAAAACAGAGTTTGAAACTCAAACTTTCAATTGATTTTCTTTATAATTCCTATTATTATTTTGAATTTTCTATTAAAATCATTGATTTCAAACCCACTCTCGCTTGCCGTTCTTGCCAAGCCTCTCACAGCCATTGTAAAGCTCTCTGGACCTGTCCTATTACAGTTTGGCTCTATTTTGCTAAGTATACCCTACCAGCCCCTGTTCTGCCTGATTTTTGTCAGAAAAATATATTGTCCTACTCCAAATTTTGTGAGAAATATTCCTATGATACTCCCAGCTCTTAAATTTGTGGTATTTTCCTTTGCTCTGTTCTTGTTGCTTCTGTGGTCCACCTCCCCTGATTTGTGGGGGAAAATCTCTTTGTCAGCCCGTCTGGTAGGTAGAGACCCTGCTAGTCTCTGGGACCTCCCCAGCGGTCTTCTCTTTTCTGGAGAGGCTGTGGTCAAGAGCCTGATGTGTGATGATTTGGACTTGGACACTGTGGATCATACTTCACCAGTTTCTGAAGAAGCAGTGCCTCCCATGCCTCCCCCTCCCCAACGTGGTCCAGAGACATACAGTACCCCCAGGTCCTCCAAGGTGTCCTCTCCCGCTCCTACCTGCACCCCTTGGTTGCTCACCGGCCTGATACTGATGGGTCTTAACACCTACTTCCCTCAGTTGTCCCTGGTGTCCTCTCTGTGGTCCCCCCTCCAAGCGGTCATCCCAGTTCTGCACTGGATGGTATCCTGGTGGTTTGTTTCACCGGGATGGGAGCTGAACTTAGTTAGTTTAGCCCCCCTCTCTCACATTTAGTGAATCAAGGAGAGTTATCAGATGCTCCCCAGAAGGCAGCAAACACCTTGTAAGATTTTACAATGTAAATGAGACAGTAATCAATAAGTATCCCAGCATGTTTATGTCAAAGCACATGAGATCATGCCAGCACCTAGTACTCACTACTAACTAAAGGGCTATAATGCATCTGCTGTCAAGACCAGACCTCCCCTTTGGGTATCCCTGCAGCAACAGGCTAACCCCAAAAGTTGGGAGTATGTTGAGGGGTGGATGTTGAACCTCCCAACTCCATTTTTGGGATCTACATCCATTCCTTGATGGTCAAGGTAGTTCAGCCTGTCAGGGTAAAGTAGAGAGAGAGCTCATTGTAATCAATCAAATGGGGAATGTACACCCAAATTAGGATGACATTACCAATGAGGAGGAGATAATGTGTGTTTACTCATAAATGATAACCCTTGAAGAGTGAATAAGGAAAGGTGCAGCAGAAGATTATGCACAGATACATCAGGAAGACCTTAATTTGGCTCAACGTCAAGGAATCAGCAGCATAGATAGGCTCACATACAATTTTGTGGGTTTCAGGAATCATTTCAGCAGGAGGTGGAAGATTACCAGGAAATTTCAGAGGTGAGAAAGCAGAATCTAGCAGTCTGGTTATTAAAAATCTGATTGGAAAATATTGAAATAAGTGAATCATTGAGGCAAGATATTTATTGAGAGTAAAATATCAAACTACTAAGGTAGTTTGGTGGGGACAATTGTTACTTAAAGCCTTTGGGTACATCTTGATGAGGTGGCCTCCTTGAATATAATATTTAGACAGCTTACAGATACCACCAATGGTGGTTCTGTAAGCTGTTACCTGACCTCCTTTGAGGTCAGAATTTTTTGACCAGCAGGTCAAAGAAGGGAAAATTGGGCGTGGGGCATCTTCACCTCACTTGGACCCAATTTCCTGTGCCACCACCCACTTGTGATCAATTGTTAGATTTAAATCTATGATTGCCGCAAGCGGGCGGGGCTTTGGGCCGGGTTTCCCTGGGTGGCGGCACTTTGGCCGAGCCACACCCGGGAAAACTATGGCCATGACATTACTCTCCTTCTTTGGTAACGGGGACTTACCGCCTCCTGGGAGTGCTGTCAATGCATAGTTCTTGTGGGCAGGAGGGAGTTTCATGGCAGCTAAGGTGTCCTTTACCGGACCTACTGCTTGGGGGTTGTTTTTGTGGAATTCCTTGAGCATTTCTTGGGCATGAGTGAGGTTGCAATGGGGAATCCAACAGTTTTCTGAGGCTGGGTATCCCTTCCAGGCTACTAGGTAGTGCAGGTGCTTGTGAGATATTTTGGATGCAATTATTGATTCCAGTTCATATTTCAGTTGTCCATCCACCATTATGGGGTCAGGAGTGGATACAAGGGACCTTCATACTTAGTTAATAGGCATTCATGGAATGTGCTGAAGATGTGGAAGGAGGGATGGAGGTCCAGTTGGTAGGCTGAAGATCCAATCTTCTTTAAGATTCTGAATGGACCTACTCTTTTGGGACCTAGCTTCCAGCAGGGTACTTTTAGTCGCATGTTCCGGGAGTCAACCAGTACTTGATCACCAATTTTGTACGCCGGGCCCTCTCTTCTTTTCATGTTTGCATACGCCTTGTAAGTTGTCACAGCATGAGTTAAGGATACTTTGACTTCTTTGTGGATTCTTTTTAAAGCTGCTTCCTGTGAGGATGCCAATTCCACTTTGCTACCTGAGAGTGAGCCAAAGTTACATTGGGGGTTGTAGCCATAATTTGCAAAGAATGGGGAGACATTAGAAGAGGAGTGTGGAGCATTGTTGTAAGCAAACTGGGCCATTGGTATGTTTTGGGACCAGTTATCTTGTTCAGCGTTAGAGTAGCATCTAAGAAATGTTTCCAAACATTGATTCACCCTCTCTGTCTGGCCATCAGATTGGGGGTGGTAGGCTGTTGATCTGCATAACTTAATGCCTAGGAGTCTAGAGAATTCCTCCCAGAATTGTGCTGTGAATTGGGGACCACTGTTGCTTATGATCTCTTGGGGAATTCCATGGTGGGCAAAGATATTGTTGATAAACAGTTTGGCCATCTGGACTGATGTGATTGTGGTTTGGCAGGGGATGAAATTACTCATCTTTGTGAAAGAATCTACTACTACCATGATTGCATCATAACCATTTGATGGAGGAATTTCTACTATGAAATCAACAGACAGAGATGTAAATAGACCATTTGGAATATGTGGGGGGACTAGTAGACCTGTCTGTCTGAGATGTGAGGGCTTTGCCCTTAGACAAACCATGCAACCCTTCAAGTACTTAGCTATGTCTGATGTGAGACCTCTCCAATCAAATTGTCTACAGATTATCTCTATGGTATTATTTTTCCCTTGGTGATCAACCAATATGCTGTCATATGGGCCTTGATGACTTCCAGGCAAATATCACCATCAGGTATCCACAGGCAACCATTGTGAAGTATGGTACTGTCTTCAGAACTTTAGCAGGTGTGGGGAGTAGATTGACTACCCAACTTAAACAACTGGGGGTACCGTTTGTCTAAAGGTTGCAGCAACTTGACTCTAGCTACCAGGTCTGGGTTGGCAGGTTCTTGAACACTTAGGGTACAGATTTTTTCCATGGGAGGAGAGGATAGAATGGCGCTGGGGGGAATCATGACCTTTGTGATAAAATTCTTGTTCAGCCTTAACGTCTGGAAGGAATGCTGGGTTGCAACTGAGGGAGTCCGCCAGATGGTTATCAATACCCTTGATAAACTTTTATTGGAATTTGAACTTGACTAGGACTTCATACCATCTGGTCTGACGTTCAGTTAAGAGACGAGGTTCCTGGTAATACAGTAGGGCTTTGTGGTCTGTCCTTACTGTAAATGGGTGTGTGGCTGAGCAAAGGTGATGCTGCTAGTATTTCATAGACTCTATCACTGCTAATAACTCCTTATCATAGATAATGTAGCTGAGCTCTTCAGATCTCATTTTTCTAGAGAAATAGCCCACAGGGTATTCTATTCCATCATCGGCAGTTTGTAGAAGAACTGAGGCAATGGCAAATTTGGAGGCATCTGTGGCTAAGATGAAGGGTTTGGAGGCATCAACATGGTGGAGCATGGTTGCAGAACACATTATGTTCTTAACAGCATTGAATGCAGCATTACATTGTGCAGACCATTCCAGAGTTCTTTTACCACTAGCAGCGTAAAGGGGGGCTGCTGTTTCTGACAAGTGGGGGGTGAAGCGCTTCAAGAAGCTGCATGTTCCCAGGAAACTGTGGAGTTAGGTAATGTTTGTTAGGGTCTGCCAATTCCTTATTGCAGCTTCCTTTTCAGGGGAAAAGGCATGGCCTTTCTCCAAAATCAGATTTCCTAAGAAAGAAACCTTACTCTTGAAAAATTCACATTTGCTCAGTTTGATGACAAGATTGGCCTTTTGGATCCTTTTCACTACAGCACAAAGGTGGGTGGCATGAGACTTCTCATCCGGAGAGTATACTAAGATGTATTCCATATATGCTGTAGCACAGTTCCCAATGAGGTCACCTAAGACTGCATTGATCATCTTCTGGAAGACTGCTGGAGCATTTTTTAGACCAAAGGGCATGACTCAGTACTGAAAGATGCCTTTCTTAGTCCTGAAAGCGGTGAGCCATTCCTGACCTTCTTTGATGTGAATCTGGTTGAAAGCATTTAAGAGGTCCAGCTTTGAAAATATCCTAGCTTTCTCCACCTCCCTGGAGATCTGAGACTCAATGGGCATGTGGTATGGGTCTGGTACAGTCACATTGTTCAGGTTGCCAAAATCAATGCAGGGGTGTAATGATCCATCAGACTTTTGAACAAACAGCAGTGGAGAGCATATAGGAGAAGATTTCCTAAAGATCTGTCCTTTGGCTTCTATGTCCTTTGTCCATTCTTCTAAGCATTGTTCCTCCTTTAAGTTCAAGGGATAGATGGGAGAAGCAACTTTCAACAAATCAACAGTGAGTTTAAACTCAAAGTCAAATTGTGAGTGTGCAGGGAGACCATCAGCCAGCTTAGAATCAAAGGCTGCGTGCAAGTGGGAGAGGCACAACAGAAGGACATCAAATGATGTGGCGGGTTTTGTTGTTGCTGAGACTGACATTGAGATGTGAGGGGCTTCTTTCCCAAACAGGATTATTGGTACCTCCAAGGAAATTCTGGCAGGATGAGCAATCCTCAGTAGGTTATCTTTGAGGATTGGGGTGATATTGTGCTCCTGCCACCATTCCACGCCTAGGATCACTGGGTATGTCAGGTGCTTTGCCACTGTGAAGTCAGCAACAAAGGCATGATCAGTGATAGAAAAGGATAATGGATGGCGTAGTATGAATGAATGGAAGACATTGGATACCCCTCCTTTTCACAGAGCACCAGGATTATATTCTAAACCTAGCTTGTCAACCAGATCTTTTGAAATGAAGTTGCCTGTGGCACCAGTATCTACTAAAGCTACAGATTTTGTTAGATATGATGTGGAAGCAAAGGAACAATGAAACAAAAAATATCCCATCTTTGTTTTATTTGATAGAGAGGGGTGATTGGAATCAACTTGTACCTGGAGTTGAGGAGCTGTCTGAATGGACAACAGGTCCTCATTCAAGGCTACAAAGGGTTGGTCAATCACAGGTTCAATGACAATAGGCTTGAGACAAGGAGTAGGTACAACCTTATTCATAGTGGTGACGTGGAGATCCACTATAGCCTGAGCCTTGGCAGATAGCAACGGACAGTTCTGGTTGAAACGTATAAGTTTATAGGCATTGGTAGCGCTACCTGAAGTGGGCGCTTGGGAGTCAATAAAGTTCAAGTTTTCCAGGGTAGCGCTGGAGTTGTCAATATTGTAAAAGGAGAGCGTAGCCAGGGTAGGAATACTCTGAGGAGGAGAACTGATGACAGGAGCTATAGCCAGAGTGGGGGCTGGAGTCACAAGAGATTGAGAAACCTCAGGGGATATGGGCCCTTGTGGAGTGGCTGGCTCCTTGTCAGGGATCCACTCTCAGGCAGCTGGCCCACCAGTTTTGGGGGTAACTTGGGCCGGGTTTTTTGTGGGCAGGGCCCACCATAAGAGAGGAGCTAACTTTAGAAGGTAAGAAGCAGACTTCCCCACCCAAGACCACAAGACGGCGGCCAGAACAATGGTGTCCACCACCCCCGTGAGAGTGATGTACACTATTCCAAAAAGCTTTCCGGTATGGTTGGTCGGGAGGTCAGGGGAGGAGGCTGGCATTGGTTTGGGTGTTACAGGCAGTTTCATATATATGTTGTAGGCTGGGAGATAGTTGGATTTTCCTCTAAATAGTTTGGGGGTAGAGAATATCCACGGGCCTTGGCGGTTGTATCTGATGGCAGATTGGATGCGGGCTAATGGGTCAAATTTGATGATCTTCTCTGGTGTATAATCTTTATATTTGGGCTTTAATGAATATTCTGTAAAATGAATGGGCCCAAAGGGGACACCAGGTGGACAGAAAACTGCGGGTGGAGGGGCAGGAGGGCCAGGAGATCTCGAACTGAACTGATAGACGACAAATACAAAATATGGCAGTAGCTGTATAAGCCAAAGTAACATAACCTTTATTCAAAAATGGCAATAAGTTTGAAGTGTGGGGTCCTTGGGTCTATATAGCACCCCACCTCCAAACTTAACATTTTCCATGGGGGGTCATCAGGGCATTGGGAAAGGCAGGACCGGGGGAATTGGGTACTTGGGTCTAAAGGCAGCAAAATGGCGCTCGGCCCAGGAGTTCTTTCATTGGTCAAGACTCCCAATTCAGCTACCTGATTATCTTGCTCTAGCATTGTGGTCATGGGGCCGGGTTGCGGGCTGGTGCCTCTTCCTTGGGTTGGCTCTTGATTGGTTGCTGGTGTAGACTTCAAACTCATGAAGCTAATAGTTGTTGCCTGGTTGCCTCCATTAGGTGTCGTGATTGGCACTCCACTTAGCGCAATAATTTCTTCAGCTTGATCTGTTTCACTGGATGGGCCATCATCTTCAGCATCAGCTCACAGGGGCTCAACCCCAGAAAAATGCGGGTGGGCAGTCCCGCAGTCCATAGGCCCGGCGGCCCGGGGAAATCCAGGTTCCGGGTTCAATTCCCGCTCTTGAGCCTGGGGTTCCAGAGGAGGAGAATTGTCAATCCTGACACTCCTGTTGACTTTTCAAGCAATTTAACATGGGAGGGGCCTCCAATAACAGAGGCTGAGTTGGCTTCTGGGATGTCACTAGCTTACCCCTGACTGCTTGCAAGAGGTACTGTATCATATTGGAGACAGAAGCGGAAGGGTGCAACCAGGGTGACAGGCTTTGACCGGTGTGGTCAAGGCTGAGATAGAGGGCTGCAAGCTTAGCGCTTTTGGGGAGTGATGACTTCTCGGCATTGGCTTAAAACTGCTTGAGGTGCAAGGGTAGAGGTTGAGGGCCTTGAGAACTTGAGAACAGGGTTTTGTAGTCAATCAAAGAGGAAGTTGCCGGAGATTGGTATATCACCAAAGAGATTAGGGTTGACACATCATCAAAGGAGTTTGGTGCTTGGTCAAGAATAGACAAACACCACTCACGGGATTCGGGTTCTGCTCGTTTGAGTGAGAAGCTGAGAAGCTTCTGAGGGAAACCATGCTGGGTCCATTCCTCAGTTAGTGCCAAGATTTCTCTTGCAGTATTTAACAAAGGAGATGGAAGGCTAGGAGCAGGCTGCCAGAATTTGAGGCGTGAGAGTAAAGTACAACGAGGTTGTGTGACTTTATCTTTGCAAAGGATGGGTATAACAGGGGAAAGAAAACCACTGCAAAAATACTCCAAAATGAAGTAATGAGCATTGTGGAAGTCACCACTGAGATATCCATGATGCAAGAGAATGATCTAACAACAAAGATTTGCAGGCCATATAATATATCAAAATTAGAGTAGTTTGATAATGTCAGGGTAAAGTAGAGAGAGAGCTCGTCGTAATCAATCAAATGGGGAATGTATACCCAAATTAGGATGACATTACCAATGAGGAGGAGACCATGTGTGTTTACTTGTAAATGATAATCCTTGAAGAGTGAATAAGGAAAGGTGTAGCAGAAGATTATGCACAGGTACATTAGGAAGACCTTAATTTGGCTCAATGTCAAGGAATCAGCAGCATAGATAGGCTCACATTCAATTTTGCGGGTTTCAGGAATCATTTCAGCAGGAGGTGGAAGATTACCAGGAAATTGCAGAGGTGAGAAAGCAGAATCTATCAGTCTGGTTATTACAAATCTGATTGGAAAATATTGAAATAAGTGAATCATTGAGGCAAGATATTTATTGAGAGTAAAATATCAAACTACTAAGGTAGTTTGGTGGGGACAATTGTTACTTAAAGCCTTTGGGTACATCTTGATGAGGTGGCCTCCTTGAATACAATATTTAGACAGCTTACAGATACCACCAATGGTGGTTTTGTAAGCTGTTACCTGACCTCCTTTGAGGTCAGAATTTGTTGACCAGCAGGCCAAAGAAGAGAAATTGGGCGTGGGGCATCTGTGCACCACCTGGACCCAATTTCCCGTGCCACCACCCACTTGTGATCAATCATTAGATTTAAATCTACAATTGCCGCAAGCGGGCGGGGCTTCGGGCTGGGTTTCCCTGGGTGGCAGCGCTTTGGCTGAGCCACACCCGGGAAAACTATGGCCATGACACAGCCACATGTGATCTGCTAAACTATCCCCTTTACCCATACTTGATCCTTCAGCCCAGATAGTATAGAGCTGCAGCACCTTTAGCCTAGAACCCAACCCTTACCCTGAAAATATGTTACAATATCAATTATTTCTTCCCACCCCCATGTAGTTTGCCTTGGTGTTGGGTTTTTAGGGGAGATGGGTATGGGATAGTTGGATAAGTTAATGGGTATATTTGGTACTCTGTTTTAACTTTTTTGGACCCGACTTTGGTTTTTTTAATTCTATGGAGGCAGGTTATCTTGGAAGTATTTTTAAGCTTGGGTTTTCAAGTAAATTTTTCGGGAAAAGGTTTGTGATTATTAATGGTGTGTTGATGTTCTGTAGTCTACATGGGGAAGTTTGGTCAGGCTTTTCAGTGGTGTTGGCATTGGAATGGGGTTGACATTGACTTGGGGAGTGAGTTGATTCTAGTGGTTGCTTGATGCTGGGTGGAATGTTTTTCTTTGGGGGGATGGTTACTACTGGAGTATGGAAATGGTTAAAAGAGCAAAGATGGTTTGTAAATAGTGATGGATTGAGGCTTGGGGAAAGAGTTTATTGTGGGGGGAGTTTTTGTGTATTAGGGTGGTTACGGTGCTCAGGTTAGTTAGAGACGACGTTGTCGCGTAGGACAAGCGGCGTAAGGGTCAATTTAAGAGTGGTTAGGTCTGGCTGGTCGGGAGGCCCGAACCCAGATTCCAGTATGCGGTCAAAGTCCTGGGCCGAGTCTAGCTGGCGGAGGTTGAATCCTTTCTGGTAGTGGCCGTGCTCAGCTTCGATGGGCTCGGGCTGCACAGCGATGGTGGCGGTGGAGCTGAGGGAAGCTGACGAGAGAACTGACGTCAGAGACGAGATGGAAGCCTTGTGCTTGGCGACTGACTTCCTCTTGTTGCCTCTGAGGGGGCGTTGGCTGACATTGAGAACCATCTCGTGGCCCGAGTCGGTTATGTAGCGTGTAGAGGGCAGTGGACCCCATCGCTGGGAGCCCAGGGCATTGAAGTATTCCTCGCTGTGGCTCTCGCGAAGGACGGGGAGGCATTCTTCGTGATGCTTTTCACCAAGCCGAGAGAAAAAGAAGCTCCTAGGGATGCTAGACAGGCTTTTGCACTGGCGGAGGGTCTTGTGAGTCTCCATTGGAGAGTAAAGTGAGATGGAAAAAGATCGACTTTGTTTTAAATTCATGTATTAACTAATCACCCATGTGGCTCAAGGCCATACCTTAAAACTACTAGGTTATGCGCCTAAAATGATCTCACGCCCAATCTAATAAACCGCAGCTCTGCGTTAAACTGCCTTTGTAACCTTGATTTTAAATATTTCAAATAAAGTCGTCTTGTCAAAATCTACCCCCTGAATTCCATTAACCACTTTAAACTCTGGATCCATCTTTTGGGTGCAGCCAATCAGAATCAACCTCAATTCATCTTTTGCGCCGCTCACGCACCTCCGAAATCCACCAGTTTAATTTCTAATCCAAATCTGGATTACCGAATCGCATCTCACTTCCCAAACTCAGATGCAACCTATTGAAGTTTCAACCCTGAGCAGAATTCACTTACGCCCTGCGCTTACTCTTATGCATGGACCATAAGCTTTAATAGATTGTTCTGAAAACATCGACACCGCCAAAAGTTTTTCAAATCCCAGCTGATTTAAATGTAAAAATCTGAATAGGGGTCCCATTTAATCACCCAATCAAAATTAAGCATCCAACAATCATTTATTCGCATCGAAATCTAACCTTTTAAGAGTAGTTTCAATCCAAACCACTACACAATCAATAAAGCTACTAGCTGGTTGCCCGTCAAGGATAGATATAATATATCAATTCAATATATTTTATTGCATCTTTAGGTTGGAGTTATTTAACACAAAATCAATTTAAAAAATCCTATTTAAAATAGTTTCTTAAAAGGTGATTTGAATTTTATTTATTTAGATTAAAATTGAATACTCCAAGTATAAATAAAAATAAAATCTAAATCTAAATATGGGTAGTATCATTATTAAGTTTAGTAAAGCTAAAATAATAATTTCAAGATATAATATTTGATTTTCTAAGAACCTCAAAAAGAAGAGCTGATATATAACTTTAAAATAAGCCATTAAACATTAAGATTGGCTTAGTGTTCACAGATATATGTTATTTTTAGTCTTTTTTTTAATATGTACTAAGAGTAATTTATATATCGAATTTAGCCCATGCCTTTGATTATGATGTGGGTTTGATTTCAGTATTCACTGTATATATGAACATCTAGAGCTATCATATTTGGTACCATTTTATTATCGGAATTATCTGAAAACCTTGTATACATCCTCTAAAATTTTATGAAAATCAATATAGTGAGTCTTAATATTATTATTAATAGTTTACTCCGCTGTCATTCTTATTAGAAGGATTCTTTGGCAAGCAAGGGTAGCTCTGAAACAATCTTCAGCAATAGGATCAGGTGATTCATCAATCAACTGTGAAACAATATACACCTATTAGATCAGCTGATGTATCCATTAACTCTGAAACAATATATATCCACTTGGATCAGGTGATTCATCCAAGTGGAGTTGTCTATTATTTCACTTGAAAATAAATAAATTCGAATTTGAAAGCCAACCAACTCTTACTTAAACTGATATTTATATGTATAGCTTAAATTGTATCTCATTAATTTAACCAAGCTCTCTTTTATTCGGTCAACTCATCCCTCAGCAGAGTTTAAGCATCCAATTCAAATTGCAATCATATTCTTACACAGCATGTGGCTTCTCTTCTAATTCTAATCCACCCATTCTGGAGTTGGGTAATCTACATAGACAATTCACTTTGCTATGGTTGCAAGAGTTGAGCTGCGATTTAAAAATCAAGAAGCTAAATATATATTTATTAAAGTTAAGTGGCTTATATTATCACTTTACATAATTTAGAGCACATCCCACCAAATTCAACATTTGTACTTTCAAAGATACATGTAAGGGATTACATATAAAGATGAGCCAAATAAAGCTTTTGGCTTGATCATTGACTTTAAATAATATGGAGCAAGCGATTCAATCCCTTACGGCTTGAGCCCACTCGAGGTGACATTATAGACATCCAGACAGACTCGCTTTTATATATATTAATTTGGCGCCATAGTGTTGTGCCGATCTCACCATCAGCTCCAATTGCTACCACCACTTACTTGCTTATAACACTTAGTTGCTCCAGCTGTTGTTGCCTTGGGTTCCGCCTGACTAATATTACTGATGACTTGCCTGTGGGCTGAATAATTGAATTTTTTAAAGCACCATTACACGGGCTAAAAATAAATTTGAAAATAAATTTGACTTGTTTCACTCAAATCTTGTACCAACTATAAATCAACCACATCATTTGCCGAAACTTCCCCAATCTAGAACGGTACCAACTGCCATCAAACACGATTTTACTCAAACTTGACAGGTTCTAGATCCTCCCCCTATCCGCCAAGGTTCAACTCTCAATGAATCAATACCCACACGATGACATCATAACAGAATCAGGTTTAGATGATGACGTCATTATATCGGCAATATGACTATAGATCGCTTGTTTCTCGAGATGCTTCTAGAACCTCGACAGATCGAACCCATGGACATCAACCATCGATAGCACTCAAACCTTTAAATGGAACCCATCTTCTCAATCCCAGTGCCTTTGCCTGAAACCTTGTTTCTAGGATTGATCTTGGTAGGTCAAAGATCCTGTAGCCAGTAAATAACTTTGATCAGTGGTTCGAATAGAGACTCGGTCTAGTTTCAACCCCAAACTGTCGCAGCCAGCTCAATCCAATTTAAATAAAGCAACTGGCTTGGAGAATATCCAAACCTGATGTGATATCTGGTTCAACATCCATCTGAATCTACTATCCAACTTGCCAACCGTTTAAGATCTGGAAACAATTCCAGAAAAATCATGGCCAAGGCGATTTTCTGGAATCATAGCCATCCACAGGAGGATGCCTTTTCGAGATCTTTTTTAAAATAAAAATATATAATTTTCTTTCAAATTTTAAAATTAAAAACATGACAATTTGAAATCAACTTTATATTAAAAAGGGTATTAAAAATATATTTAGAATTAGGCTTTTCCAGAAAAAGAAAGCCGTCTGCAGCCGTTTCTTTCTAAGTTTTGGATTCCCCTGATATGAGGGAATCTAAAAAAGGGGAAACCCAGACAGCTTAGAAGCAACGATTACAGTAAATGCTGTAATTGTCACATTTTTAATCCGCTGCAGCCCCAATGGCTGAATAGATGAAAAAGTCAACTGGAGATTGGTGCTATGCCAAACTGGGTGATGTATGGATGTTGGGTTGGTTGGTACTGACCAGAGTAGTTAACATCTAAACCTTTGGCACTTTAAAAGATATAACTATCTTAAGCACACCCCAATCCCTGCTAGAAAAGGTTCCCAATTTTTTCATTTCAACTTGTAAAATTTATCCCATCATTTATTACTGTAAATTCAGAACCTAAAGGTAAAAATGCTGGATTGTCAAATCCTTGGTCCAAATTTCAAATCACTTTTACGGGCAACTCAGCTGAGTGAAAATTAAAATATTTAATAAAATCAACCATTTAATTTGACTTTTTTTGATTTATTTAAATTGGCAAATTTTGAATCTCTTAAGCAGATAACTCAACTAACAAAAGACAAAACACAGCAAACAAATGCGGAATATTGAAGCAGAAATACGGGATTCTAATGTAAAATTTGGTATTTCCTGTATGTCAAACAAATCATAGACATCATGTAAAAATTAATGAATATGAAATTGTGGGATTGTTGAATCCAAGAGCCAAATTTCAAATCAAAAAATGAGGTGAATTCAAAATAAATATAATTTATGGGTGTCTCAAAGAGGATGCTAAAGGATCTAGAGTGGATTTGTGCTAGTTCTTTTAGAAATCATAGGCATTCTCAAAAATCACCCTATTCTATTTTAGGACAGCTAAAATTTAGATGCTTGATTACAATAGATTTTAAAAAGCGCTAATAATAAAATATAATGATCTATTACAATCTATCTTATCAGATTGTCTTTTCCTTGATGTATTGATAGTTCATTTGCTGTTGATAATGTGCTTGCGTTGATTTTGATAGTTTCACCTCCAGTCACCTTGGCAATAGGAAATCAAGTCGCCTCCCAGAGGCCAGCTGTGGTTGCAGAGGCGACTTGATTTCCTATTGCCAAGGCAACTGGAGGTGAAACTATCCAATTAAATGCAAGCACATTATCAACAGCAAATGAACTATCAACACATCAAGGAAAAGACAACCTGATAAGATAGATTGTAATAGATAATTATATTTTATTATTAGCATTTTTTTTAAAATCTACTGTAATCAAGTATCCTTAATAGCAATCCATTAACACATAGTGTAGTAATTCAGTGATGTTTTACTTTTGAGTTTTTTCTTTCCCACCTCTCCTTCTTCCTAGAAATTTTTTAAGAGTTTTATGGTCCCTGGCTACGCCAGGGCCATAAAACTCTTAGAATTTTTCTGCGTCATCAGGAGGGTAGCTCATATATCATTATATGACTTTGTGGTCGCTATATTAGTGAATTAAAATGTAGAATATTGCATCATTTCCTGTTTAGACAATTTTAATTTTCACTTAATTTCATGTCTAAACATGGTTGTTGAGATTGGATTTTCCATTTGATTTTATCCAGAGTGGAGCTTCTTGATTTGGACTGATTTGTCCTAGTTTCTTACTGTACATTAAATTTGGATTCCAGTTCCCGCAATTAATATTTGAGTTTACTAGTGGCATTCAAAAGTGATTTGAAATTTGGTTCATGGATTTGACAATCCCGCAATTTCAAAAAACATAGTAAACTTAATGAAAATGGTTGATGGATTTGAACGCTTCAAATCTGATTCCAGTTAATTCATTTTTTCCATTGGAAATATGCAGTTTGACTTGAACTTTGTAAAGTGTCTATGAGTTTATGAATTTTTAAAATCCAAATAAAAATACAAAGAATTCAATTTAATTAAAAAAGGCTATCCCGCAAAAGTGATTCAAAATTTGGACCAAGGATTTGACAATCCCGCGTTTTTACATTTAGGTTCTGAATTTACAGTAACACATTTGACATAATAATTAAGCTGGACAAAATTTGAAATTTACTAGATGGAAAAAGGATTGTACCTTTATATAGATCAATTGAGCATGTTATTCAGGACACAGTTACTCTTGTTGCCACCTATGTAATGTCAACTCCACCAGAAAAGATCCTCTTGTTCAATTGTATCACAGTGTTGCCATATTTAAGCTGCCACAAGCTATATAGTATGGGAGCCAAGTCAACATATGCTTTGGCAATAGAAATTTCTAGTGTATTTCAAAGAAGAGTCCTAGAATTCCACCAATCACATCCCCAATAAATCTCATTAAATCAAGTTCAAAATCTTAACCTCTTATATATGTCTACTTTTAAAATCTAAACTATTTAAATCATTCATCTACAACAAATAAATACATACTAAAAAATAATTTTATTTTCTATATTCATCCAGCCTTGCTTTGTTAATTTTTATTATACCTGACAGTATACATGTGGAATAACAGAAAAAACGTAGGTACAAATGTTGAAAGAGCAGGCTCAACCCGCCAGCAAGGTTCCAAGTAAGCAGGTTGGTGACCTGCAATCCAACTATTCAGTCACTTGAAGCTAAACTAAGAAGTCAACTCAAATTTCCAAATCCAACACCATGAACAGATGACAATCCCTCATGGGGGATACCTCAATTTGACACCTGACTCATTACCAGGATCAGGCCACCCCCTTCACCATCCCACTGTGTGATCAACACAATCATGTTCCTGTTATCCCAGATTCACAATGACTATATAATGCTTGTCTCCCAATAAAGAATAATATCTAGTTTCTAAACCTTTCCCCCCTTATAACTCTGCTAAAACAGCACAGTTACAACACAAATTAAACTTAATATATATATATTGAAACATATATGTTTTTTGTACATTCATTTGTTAATGCATTATTTTTTGCTTTGTTTTTTATTATTATACCTGATAGTATATTAAGAAGAATTGCAGAAAGTATGGCAATAAAAATTAAAAAAATAAAAAATATTAAAAAACAAAAAATATCTGGAATTGTTAAGCCTTTAATTGATTGGCTGTGTGATAATTGGGGAGCAGATCTAATAGAAATAAAACCTAGCTCTCAGCCACAATAAAATTGCGGTTTCTGCAACAACTGAAAAGTTGTCGCTGACAATTCCTGGGAGGCCAAAGGAGGGGAGGAACTAACTGAACACCAAAGCAACAGACAAAACCAAATAGCCATAACTACTAATAAATTTCAAACTTTATTAGGTTAGAGAATTATGAAGCAAGGTCTTTTACAACTCTTGCATTCATTTAAGGGATGGGATTAGGGTAGTAGTGTCAGGATTGACAATTTGTTACCCCTCAAAACCCGGGCCCAAGGGCGGGATTTGAACCCTGAACCCAAATTCCTGTGGGCTGCTGGCCCCATGGACCGAGAGCCCTCCCATCCGCGTTTTTCTGAGATCGAGCCCCCGCAAGCTGAAGCCCCTACTAAGTCCCAAAGTCAGAATGCCAGTACAAGTTCAATTATGATGGTTCCCAAGGAGGAGTTTCTCAAATTACCTAATGGAGGCAGAGAAGGTGCCCCCATGAACTTCATGAGCTTGAAGTCCTCTCAAGTAACCAATCAAACTCAACTGCCAAGGAAAACCCTGGGCTTTGGGCCCGACCCCGTGACCACAGCCAAAAATCAAGGAAATCAAGTGACCAATTTGGACGTTCTGACCAATGAGAGAACATCCAGCCAAGGTGCCATTTCGCCGCTCCTGCACCCGGGCCTCCTGGCCACCCACCCACATTTTTCCCGATATTTTGATGAAGCCCTTATGGAAAATACTAAGTTTGGAGGCGGGATGCTATATATGCCTATAGATTCTGTGCTCAAACCTTATCACCATTTTTGAATAGAGGTTATGTTATTTTGGCTCACACAGCTATTGCCTTATTTTGTATTTGGTATCTACCAATTCAGTTTGAGATCACCTGGCCCTCCTGCCCCACTATCTGCAGTTTTCTGTCCTCCTGGTGTACCCTTTGGACCCGTCCATTTTACCAACTACCCTCTGAAATCTGAATACAAGGACTACACCCCAGAAAAGATACTCAAATCTGACCCTTTGGCCCACATACAATCTGCAGTTAGATACAACCGACAAGGCCCATGGATCTTTTCAACACCCAAGTTGTTCAGAGGGAAATTCAACTATCTCCCTGCTTACAATCTATCCATGGAACCACCTGTGACCCCAAAACCTATGCCCGCTTCCTCACCCAACCTTCTAACTGACCATACTGGCAAGCTGTTTGTGATTGTGTACATCACCCTCACAGGGGTGATTGACACTATAATCCTGGCCGCCGGCCTGTGGTACTGGGTGGGAAAGTCTGCCTCCTACCTTTTTAAGTTAGCTCTCCTCTTGTGGTGGGCATTTCTCGCAAAAAACCCAGCCCAGGTCACCCCTGGAAACAACAGGCCGGCTGCCCAAGACTGGATCCCTGACAAGTAGATTGAATGTCACAAAACCAATCAACCAATGGCATGAACAGATATGAATGCATTTCTTGAGGCAGGAAGATCTTGAAAATTTTTGAATGGACATAGTCAAAAGGAAAACCAAACCAATTAAAATCAGGAAATCTTCTTTAGATGTAATTACCACTGCTCCTGGCTGCTCTTGCGCATGATATTTAACCAGAGGTGTCTCTTGGGTGGGTTAGGTGGGGGAATCTTCAGAATAACCCCAAAATATTAAATTGAGGGCTTTTCTTGGGACTTTTCAGTACCTTTTTGGATAAATATTTAAACATAATTTGGTAGAAATTCCCAAGCATTTGGCAGGAATTAGAGTAGAGGCCTAAGGGGGAGGTGTAACTTTACAGGCTGCTTCAAGAGGCACACAGAGAAAAATCAGTGTGGCCATAGAATCTGGTCACAGTCTCAGCTGAGAGGGTATGGACATCAACTCTCAGCAAATTGAACAAATTATCTGGCCCAAATGGTGTCCCCTTCTTGACAACTTGCTTGAGCCACCCAAAGACCTCCTCAATTATATAAGGAATGGGGGTATAGATGGGGGAGATGTATCAGGCATAAAGGCAATGTAGCATATTGCTGGGAGCCTATTTCTTAACCAGTCTCAATCATTGGAAATTCTTCAAGAATATTGGCTACCTTGTGGAGCCCTACATTGTCCAGCACAATAATACTGGTGAACCCCAAACTAGTAAGTCTGGGGTGCTCCTGGACCAATCAGAGAAACTTAATAAAGGTATTGCTATTACATGAACCCTATATCATCTGGTACAATTCAATATCAAGGGGACTGTGGGGTTCCTGTTCACCAGTCCCCATTGTGTGTCCTGGGTCATAGCCAGGAACTGGCTGGAAGGAGCTGTCATTTTCTAGTAGAGGTATGTGGCTAGCTTGAAGTTTCACTTGGCATGCATTACAACAAACTCTTCTAATACTTTTTCTATGACTAAGAAGGCATCCCCACCATATACTTGTACTTCAGGTGGTGTTAGATCCTCTGTGGGCCTGTACCAATCCTTTAAGAGCCTAGTAAACTCATTCCTAATGAATTCCCTCCCCCTATCTGTCATCTCAAGGTGTCTATTTAACCTTTCCCATTCCTCCTGGGAAGTTTTACTAGTGACAAACCTTTGACAGGTTTGGCGGTAAGTATCCTTCTCCCTTTGACTAGGTTAGAAGATATTAGACAATTCACTCATAGGGATTATCTTTACTACTTGGAAATATGGGCAGGGGTTGAAATGGGATTTTATTTGATTTCAGAAGAAAGATCCCCTTAGAAACCTTCTGGTATATGGCCCAGAGGTATAGGAAACAATTGATATGTGCCAATAATTGTAGTCCTTCAACAATCTCTTGGACTCCTTGTTCTTGTTCTTGGACTCCTGCTCCTTATCCTAGGCTCAAGCTACTTTATCTTGGTCTCCACCTCTCTGTTCTGTCTTAGTGGCGTTTATTATCCACTGTTTTCAATCCCTGAAAAGCCTCAAAATGCTCCCCCTTTTATAGCTCCTTGTTTCAGTCCCTATTTTTTCTCAGATATTTGGTTTCCAGGCTTAAACTATCCAGTTTTTTATGCTCTATAATATATTAAACCTTTCAACTTACTTCAGCCAATTAAAAACCTGATTTTCCTGGTTTCCCCCTAATTTTTTAGGCTTAAACTCTTCAGTTAAAGCCCTTAAAACCTTGATCAAACAAGCTTTGACCTTCAGCCAATTAAATGCCAGGATTGAAATGTTTTGCTAAAATGTTTACCCAAATGACTTACTCTTGACCCTGGTTCAACATGGCGTTGTCTTGCTCTGGATAAACACTTACTCTGTGTTTCAAAAGGTTTTGCCAGGATTCCTGTCACATTTCTCCAGGCAAACTTAAGCACTTCCAACTATGTTTTACTTAAATATTTCTATCACTTAATCTCTTCAATGTTTCTCTTCATTTCACCGCATTCTCTTCCACATTTCATCCATTTTAAACCTCCTACCGCTTGCTTCTTGCTCCTCTTAATCATTTTGGCAAAACTCCAGCCTTTGCGCTTAGAGTTTCTCCATTCCGTTTCTCGATGCTCTGACTTCTGCTTTCTCAATTAAACTGTAAATTCACTGCCCCCTTTGGCTTTAGATTGCACCGTTTTCCCTTGTTGCACAAAGAAAAGCTCCCAAATGCCAGTCAAGACACTCAATTCTTTAGGGGATTTGGCACATACTGTAGATGAAAGATTTGTACTAACTTATCCTGTAGACCCTCTGGCTCTTGTTGCTCCCCCTTGGGAAAAAACACTGATTAATTTGGTCTATATACTGGCATGGTGGTGCCCAATTTTGAAAATAATTAGAAATAACCAATCAAGTGATGCCATATCAACGTCTACAAAGTCAAATGAATCAAAATGTCTAAAACCAACACCAGCCAAACAGATGTAAGCTTAAAATTAGTATGAAGCCTTCCAGTCCCCCTGGCTTTGGCCAACAAAATTTCTCTCCTAGTGTTGCAAAATTGAAGCTCTGCTTTATTTGCTTTTGAGTCAATGGGGTTTACTCATTGATATGATTTGACAATAGGCTCCCAAAGTCAATTTAAACTATCTAATTGCTATGAAATCATTGAACTGAATTATTCAGGCTTATTATCAACCCATATGAGTTTAATAAGCACAGCTTTTAACCTTATACTTAACATTCATACTTTGATATTGCTTTTATTTAGCAGTTGAAGCTGGTGTTTAGTAAGCTTTATATAGCCTTAGGATTATTAGTATATTTTATCTATCCTTTATTTTAGATAAAATTTAGCCCGTATATTTAGCTAGTTTAGATAGTCAAAATTTATGATACCTAGCCAATTAGATCAGGCCAAATGATCATGTGATTGACCAATTTGCAACACATCCCCTTAAACATAGCAAGGGGACTTTCAGTCCCCTGCTTGTTTATTCTTTAGTTATATTAAAAATTGGAATTTGTTGCTACACTGTTTTATTTTATTAAAGTTTGAATTTCTGTCTTGGAGTTCCCTATAAATTTTAATAATGTGTTAGTTGTCTTCTTATTAAACCTTACCTTACTTTGGCCTGTTTGAACCCAATAGCTTCTTGTAAACCCCTAGGAGAGGTGTTAGTGTATAGTTGTTGTTTAAAACACTTACACTTTTGAAAAGACTGTTTGAACTTGAAATTCAAGTTAATTATATATATATAAACTTACATTTATATCAAAATTTCCTTGTTTTGCTTGTATTAAAACCCACTTTTAGTAAATTCACTGCCCAAGTCACCTGAGATTATCTACAAGGTCCCCCAAGCTTTCTGGGTCACTCCTTCCAGAACTTTTGGGCAAATACTCTAGTTGTACCAAATTTTACTACAAAGAGGCTTGTAAAATCCACCTTTGGACTCCAATTTTTTTAGAGCTTCTAAAAATGATCCTCCCTGTTCTCAAGCTTGTGGTGTTTTCCCTGGCTCCATTTTTGTTTCTCCTTTTGTCCACTTCCCCTGATCTTTGGGTCCACATCTCCTCTTTGGCGCGCCATGTGGGCAATGGCCCCTCCAGAATCTTGCAACTTCCTAGTAGTCTACTAATCTCAGGGGAGGCCCTTGTCAAGAGCCTAACCTGTGACAACCTGGACTTGTACTCTTCTGACCATGTCTTGCTTGCTCCCCTTGCTGAGGAAGTACCTGCATCCTCTCTCCCTCTTCTGGAAAGTAATGACTCTGTCCCCCTGCAGGCACCTGAGGTCCTGGCTCACGTCCCCACTTGTACAACTTGGTTGCTCACCGGCCTTGTGTTGATGGGACTGAATGCCTACTTCCCTCAATTATCTCTTGTGTCTTCCCTCTGGTCCCCTCTTAGAGCGGCTGTCCCAGTGACCCACTGGGCAGCATCTTGTTGGTTTTTCTCACCAGGATGAGAGCCAAACTTAGTTAGTTTAGCCCCTTTCTCTTACACAAACCCTTATAAATTCACAGTGTATTTTCTGTGAACTATTCCCTGCTTTTTCTTTATCTTTTTATTTTATTTATCTTAATCTTTTATAATTTCTTTTTAGCAGTTTACTTAATTCTTTTATCTGCTTATTTCTTTTCATTATTCTTATTTCCAGCAGTCCAAGTTCATTCTGCCTACTTTTCCTCTACTTCTGCTAGTTCTTCTCAGCCAACTTCTAGTCCTTCAACTAGTCCTTCTCCATGATCTTCCAGTCCTTCAGCTATTCCTGCTCTATGATCTTCCAGTCCTTGAGCTATGAACCACCAAAGTTCCATCCTCACTGTGAATCACCTAGGTTTCATTCCTCACTATGAACCACCTAGGTTCCTTCTGCAGTCTCTGTTACTAATACATCAGACTCAGGCAATAAGTATAAAAGGCTACTAGAGTTTGACTAGGCCCCTGCAAGTGACCTCCACTTGGGACATTCAACCACAGACAATCCTCATGTCTGTGCAGTTGTCTTTACTCACCCAGGTGGTTAATCCTGAGCTTTCAGTTACAAAGTAACCAACTTTACTTCCCAGAGACCTGTTCATTATCAAGTTCTGCAGCTGCTTTCCCAAGCAGCTACCCTGATAAAGTCTCTGGGCATATCTATGCCCCTTTGATGGCTTCATGACCTTCCCAAATCCTCCAGTAAAACACAAACAAGGACCCCTTACCAGCCCTTTAGATAAGGACCCCACTTACAGACCTCCTGCAAGTGACCAAGGGATCATGGAGCTACCTCAGCTCCTCTCTTTCCTAGCAGTTCTTAGTTACCTGCTAGGTTACATCACCCATTATCCCTAGCAGCCAATACTACCTGCTGGGTGGAGACACCTAGCTAGCCCACAGCAGCCAATGTTTCCTGCTGGGCTATCACATTCCTCACCCCTAGCAGCCAACATTCCCTGCTGGGTGAGGACAGCTAACCGGAACCCTAGCAGCCAATGTTCCCTGTTAGACTGGTTCATTGTTTGCTTCTAGTAGTCCTTTGTTACCTACTGGGTGGGGACTTTATCCTCCCCTAGTAGCCCTTGTTACCTACTAGATTCAGACACCATCCAGCACTCTAGTAGTCACCTGTTACCTACTAGGCATTTACCTGTCCTAAATCCATTATATTTCTCCAACTTTAAACATAGAGTCTTTATTGTGGCCAATCAGCCCTTTTCTGCACAACAGCTTTCATGTGGACTATCACAGGGACCAAGCACTATCATTGAATAGGCTATAAAAAACAGCCAAACACTGGGACACACCATCCTTTTCACCTTTAGGCACATAGACATATTCATTAAATATGAACAAATCAAAGGATAATTTGTCAATGTTGTATAATTTGACTGTCTCCTTCTCCTCTAGCACGGTGAACTTCTCCGCGTATTTCTGATAGTACTTAATGTTGATTGGGTTGTTACAATTGTACAGAGAAACCACAAATTTTTTCTATGAGAATCTTAAACTTTTCACATCACAATAGCAGGTGGAAACCAAGGCCTCATTTCCAAAAACAGAATCATTCATTGACTGGGTATTTTTAGTCCAAGATGGCAATTCCAATTGATCCACTGTTAGATGGTCCACAGTTATTCCTTAACCAATAGGATTGGTTTACACGCAGATTCTTTAAAAGGAGAACAGAACCTGTTTTCAGGTAGGTTGTGCAGAGCCTGTGCACGGATTCTTTTAAATACCAATGATGGTTGTGGCCTTCTTGTAGTCTGGCGTCTCCTCCATAAGTCTGTTAAAGCTCTTGTAGGTGGCATTGGGGATAATGTGGTACTTGGGCTTTTTGGAGGCAGGCACAGACTTTGCGGGCTCAGCCACAACACAGGGCATAGGCACTTGGCTGCAGAACACAGCAATCTTTTTCAACACCTTCTGCCCTTTTGCTGTTTGATAGTATTGTGGCTTCTTGTTTTCATCTTGCCCTTTGTTATCACTCACATAAGGCTTGTATGTGGTGTCAAGGACTGGCTTCACTCTCTCCATAATAGTAGCCAAAATACCATCACAGTGGTATACAGGGTTGTATACAAAGGACACCCTCTTGGTGGTGATGTCATTTACTGTTTTGGTGGTGGTGACCTTGGTGCAGTTTTGGTCAGCTTGGGGACCCTAGGACTGATGCTCTGTGCCCTTGAACCTCAAGCTACTTGATCTGGTTGTGTAAGTGCAACCTCACCAATATTTTCTTCTCTCCAGTCTCCTTCTTGAGTAGGCACTTGTGTTACACTAACTCTGTTCTTTGACATGCAGGGGCAACTATAACCACGGTGCACAACGGGCCATTGTTACTCTGTTGTTGTGAAGCTTCCATTTTGGTATAAAAATAGAATAAAATTGAAATCAGTTTATCTATATAATTTATTTATAGTAACTTTTATTTCTCCATATAAAGTAGCATGAAAGCTAGTACTCACTACCATTTATTTCAAATTAGAATTTTAGATTTCTATATTAATTATTTTTGTTGTAAATGTGCACTGTTAATTATGTGTTTGGATAAATTTGATCTTTTTATTAATTCTGATCCCAAAACAGACACTTAGAATATTTATTTTCTTTTTGTATTCTATATTTTATTATTAATTAAGACAAGCTGGTAACAGTATTATAGATCCACTCATTTTTTTATATTTGAAATTTTTGTTTCTGTTTCAGTTGCTATTGGGGTTTGTTGTTGGGTTGAGTTTTAACTTTTGTGACTGAGTTTTTTGTGTTCATAAAAAACATAGTAAACATAGTATATGTTAATGTGACTGAAACTCATGTGTTCTAATGTTTGGTACATTTGTTGTTGAATTGTCAGACATTTTTTCCCAGTTTGCATAGGTTGTTGTGTGACTGGATATATTTGCCAAATATCACACATCTTCCAGGAAATTAGCTTATATTTCTATATAAAAAGTTGGTATTTGTTGTGTGACTAAACTTATGCATTTTAAACTGAATAATAATTGTTTATATCAACAGGTTTGAAAAATACTGTATAGTAGCATGGGAAGCCACATGTTTTCACATATGTCATGGTAGTTATGGGGCTTTTCTTAGTAATGTTTCATTTAGGACTCAAAAAGTTTGATCCCCATATTAGATGGGAAATTGATAAGAGTACCACCATCCAAATACTGTAAATTCAGAACCTAAACGTAAAAATGCAGGATTATTAAATACTTGATCTAAATTTCAAATCATATTTGAAGGCAACTCAGCTGAGTGAAAATTAAAATATTTAATAAAATCAACCATTTAATTTGACTTTTTTGATTAAATTAAATTGGCAAATTTTGAATCCCTCAAGAAGATAACTCAAATAACAAATGACAAAACACAGCAAACAAATGCAGAATATTGAAGCAGAAATACAGGATTCTAATGTAAAATTTGGTATTTTCTGTAAGTCTAACAAATCATAGACAGCATGTAAAAATTAATGAATATGAAATTGTGGGATTGTCAAATCCAAGAGCCAAATTTCAAATCAAAAAATGAGGTGAATTCAAAATAAATATAATTTATGGGTGTCTCAAAGAGGATGCTAAAGGATCTAGAGTGGATTTGTGCTAATTCTTTTAGGAATCATAGACATTCTCAAAAATCACCCTATTCCATTTTAGGACTGCTAAAATTTAGATGCTTGATTACAATAGATTTTAAAAAGCGCTAATAATAAAACAGAATTATATATTACAATCTATTTTATCAAGTTGCCTTTTCCTTGGTGTGTTGATAGTTCATTTTCTGTTGATACAGTAGTTTTAAAAGCTATGGCAACAACCTAAATACTTCAGATTTAAACAAAATGATTTCAGATTTGAACAAAATCCAAATTGTGCAAGATTTAGGATTCAATTAATTTATAAAATTTAAGTTAATAAATGACATGTCAAACAAAAAAAAATTTACTAGCCCATTATACAAAATTATATCAAACATCAAGCAGTGTAGTTCAAACCACAAAGGAAATGAACTGACACAGCAAGTGAAATGGATGGATACTGTTCTGGAGTATATTATAATCCAATCAGGATTCATATGAGGCACTAACAGAAGGACTAAAATGAAACAAAATTTGAGCAATCTAGAAGCAAGATTCCACAAGCACAAAACAAAATGAACTCACACAAGATGTGTAGTATGAGCAGCCTAAAATAGAAAATAACAGTTTAACAGACAATTAACAGCTATCTAATTTAGGAACAGAGGTATTTTATTCATTTTCATGGATCCTGATTTGTATGAAATGGTTTTGAGAACCTTCCAAATGTGGAATCAAGATTATAATAAAAATAAACCATTAAATTTTAAAATTTCTACTTTTAGTGATTTTATCCTAAGTTTTTTTACAATGGTTTTTACTAGCAACATTTTTGGCCGCGCCAGCAGCCAAGCCAGCTCAAATGGAGGTGAGGCTCAGGGCTTGGAGGCACCCATTTATACCCAAGCCTTTGAGGCGGATAACAAGGAAACTGACCTGTACCTGAACACCGACCCCTATGGCTTTGACTTGTTTGAGAGTCACTTAGCATCTAGCTCTGCCCCTGCTCCTGTACCCACCCCCACACAAGCTGCCCGCCAATCAACCAACCAATCAGGATGGTAGCCTTAATTTGGAACAAATTCCTGCCGCTAGCCAACCTGCCCCCTACAGCCAATCAGGCTTCAGCTCTTGTGGCCCAGCGCCCCAAAACAACAAATCATCACCACCCAAATTCTCCAGGAAATTGTGGCACTAAACCTACAGGTTCTGTCATGGGACCAGATTGCCGCCCAGTTGCAATTCACCTGAGCCATAATAATGCAGGAATTCAATAACTTAATGAATAAGGGGAATCTGATTGGGATGGCCAAGAAGCCAAAGAAGGCCCCCAACTCCCAGATAACTGAGGCCTACCCAATAATGCTTGACTTCCTCTAGTGGGACCCCAAGCTTCCCCTAACCCAGGTCCACAAACAGCTTGCACACCATAACATATGGGTCTCTGAGCGCATGGTGCAGCTCTGGATGCACAGAAAGGTGGCTTCCATATGGGTTCTTACCAATTTTGCCGGCAACCAATGGGATGGCACTGAGGATTCCCCGTATGATCTAGACATTGAATCAACCCTGGTCTGATGCTTGACTAGTCTATCAGATGACGTCATGTTTCTCTCCTACTACAAGTTATTGATTGTGTTTGATAATTTTGGTGAGCAAGGAAAAGCTGCTGCCAAGAATAGAAGGAAGAGGGTCAAGAAGGGGACATTCATTGGTGCATTTATGGCTGTTTCAGCCAAGGGTTTTGTCTACTATTGGACAAACCCAGATTTTACTAATGGCTACAAGTACAGCCACATCCTTGGTGGATTACTTGACTCCTGGGATGGCTTGAATTCAAAGCATTGGGTTTTCTTGAGCCACAAGATGGAGGGTAGCTCCACCGCCCTTGAGGCCATCAAGCAACGCAGGAACCAGGCCTCTGTATACCCAGCTGGCCACACAGATACCCATCTGGATGATGTTGTCTTCTTTAATATTGGAGATACACTACAGGAGCACCACCTACAGGCTTTCAACAACCTCTATCTTGGGGTCCTTGACCACAATTCTCTCTTTGGCCGTCAAATGGTGGCTGACTTGTTTGCCCAAATTGTCTTCCATGTGAACATGGGCAATCAATCACAGAAGGACAAGCACATCCCACCTTGTGCTACTGCCACCTACCAGCCCATCCAGCCAATGACGGACAAGGAATATGACAAGTGTTATATGGCGGCCATCACGAGCAATCCTCATACCCCTACTCCCATCACCCCCACCCCACCTTCCATCCTCACCCACCCAATCCCAGACCCCCCAGGCCAGCACTTCCTCTACGTCTTCCTTCCTGCGCTATTCTGCCTACTAGGCATCACTCTTCCCTGCCCAATAAACCCCCTGTTGCCAAACATTTTCTATTTATGTTATCTTTTTTTAAATTTTGATTGTTCATGTTATCTTTGTTTATAGTTGATTTTATTCTTTATGTTCAGCTTATTTCTAAGAAAACATATATTTACTATGCCGTGTATCTAGATCCAGAAAACAGTATTTTTTAGTACCCAAACACAGCCCCTTGTGAAATATTAACAACAATTAAGTGATCAGCTAAATTTGAATTAGAAAATTATAGGTTAACTGTTTTTAGAAAAAGTTGTTACTGATCTAAATTCAAAACCTTAATGATAAACTTTAAGCCAATCAGGGGCCAAGTGATAAAGTAATTGTTGTGACATAAAGGGTCATTCAATAATTCTTTGATGCATGTGCGCTAATTAATATGATTGACTGGATCTTTTGCCATTGTGTGCCATTGTTGCTGTGGCAAGTTGTTGGTGGACTAGTGCCCAATCAGCTGCTGGGTTAGCACTAGTCCACCAAAAACTTGCCATAGCAACAATGGTACACAATAGCAAAACAACCAGCCAATCATATTAATTAGCGCACATGCATCAAAGAATTATTGAATGATCCTTTATATCACAACAATCACTTTATCACTTGGCTCCTGATTGGCTCAAAGTTTATCATTAAGGTTTTGAATTTGGATTAGTAACAACTTTATTTAAAAACAGTTAACCTATAATTTTCTAATTCAAATTTAGCTGATCATCAAATTGTTGTTAATATTTTCATAAGGAGCTGTGCAAAGCACCAAAAATAATATGTAATTAAGAAAACAATGCCAACATAAAGCAAACAACACATATTGAGATGAGCGTAAAACATATACACAATGGGTAAAAAGACGGGATAATGTAGTAAATGGGAAAAAAGGAATAAACAAAGAGGCAACAGTATCAAAATAATACAGAATTTATTAGGGCAAAAGCTATAAAAATATATGAAAAGGTTAGTAAAAAATCAATGAGAGAATTGGAGAAGCTTTTGAAGGATCTCAACTTGGCAATTGCCAAAATTAAAGACATTGACCACAAGGTCAAGGCAAAAGTAAAGGCTGCTGTCCTTACAGGGGAC
This sequence comes from Entomophthora muscae, assembly GCA_014839935.2. Lineage (NCBI taxonomy): Eukaryota > Fungi > Entomophthoromycota > Entomophthoromycetes > Entomophthorales > Entomophthoraceae > Entomophthora > Entomophthora muscae. The sequence continues at coordinate 172,841 of QTSX02002232.1, forward strand.
AAAATTGAAAAGGTGTCCACCAAGGCACTCATGGCCAAGATGCCAGACACCCCCAAAACAACAATTGAACAGCTTTTAAATGTCCAGAAGCACGTTGTGGAAGGCCTTTAATTCAAGTCCTTTGCCCTCTCTGCGCCGTTTATCTGGGTCAACAACCCTGAGATGTATGAACATCTCAAACCTGCAAAGCGCACAAGAACAGTGGACACTGAATTGCCAGCACAATTACTTGCACCAAGAATGGCAAAGCCTGCTGAAGCCACAGGCAAGGAGGAAAACTGCAAAGGTAATCTAAAAAAATAAAATTAATAACAATTTCAAAATACTTACCTTTTTTTAGAAAATATTGATGGTGAACTCCACTGGGTCCTGGTTCCTTTTGTCCTGCCCACCTTCTATTCAAATTTTGCCACTCACGTAGCAAAATAGCTCTATCTGTCCTCCCTGTCTTGTGGGAGCTCAAAGACAGGGTCCACGGGTCCTTTCCAATGTTGCAAGAGGCATTGGCTGAACTTACACATGCTGAGGAGGCATCTAAGTGGGCAGTTACTGCCTACAAGGATGTCCAACTGGTCTGCCTTGACCCAGTGGTCCTCAGTGGAGTTTACTGTGTAAACTCCATTGAGCTTGTTTGGGACGTCCTGGAGATGTTCCCATTCAAGAATTGTCCAGAGATGGGCCGGGCCCATGCAGCTGCTTGCTTCTGCTTTTGGGTAGAGCATGCACTCTCTTACCTGCTGGAGAACTTTGGGCGTGCGGTAGGAAAACTGGCTGTTGCAGATGCAACAGCTGTGAAGAAGACCAAAATCCTCCTTGCTGACTTCAGGCTGGCCTTGAGTGCCAATGAGACGGGGGTCCCTCTGGCAATGGAGCTCATGTTTGCCAAGACAAAGAACAAGAAGAAGATTAGTACTGTGTACAATAAGCTCTGTGAGCTTACAGAAGCCTTTGCTGGGCAAAGGCTTCATCTTGTTGTATACCTGGGGTTCCTATTTTACTTTGGGATGGCTGCGTCTGTAGAGGACCTAGACGGGGTCCTCCTTGGGATTAACGAGGCCAGGCTCTCCTTGGATGGGAAGAAGGTCCCCCCAGATATGACTCAGTGGACCACGTTATCTAGGATGCCTTGGTCCTGGCTGGAATTTACAGGTTTACAGCCCCACCAGAGAAGCTGCTACTTCACTCCCACCTGACCCTACTCCCTTTTACTAGCCGCTGTAAATATTTTAATAAGGGTGTATCCACTGTCCACAGTGTGGCAGTGGAGGTTGTGCTCTACCTCCATTACAGGGTGGGTACATAAAGAAGAACTCACTACAGGTGCTTTTAATAAATTCTCTCTTCCAATAAATTTCATTACAATTCATGTTATTTTTATTATAATAAAATTTTCTAATTCTTATTTTACAAACAAGATTTGCAAAATATATCCCAGAGAAGGTCTTAATAAAAGCATAATAATATATGTCAATAAAATCTACTTCTAATTTTTACACTTTACATTTAACTTTTTTAATTTGATTTTTATATTTATTTGCCAAAATTGATATTAATGCGTTTGTGTAATCCAGTATCAAGCATTTGGGATACCCTTAGTTGACACAATAAAAAATGATTACAAATAAATAAATTACTAACCTTCATTGATGGTCCTGCTGAATGTGATTGCGGGCTTGAAAACATCAAAATATAAAACAATAATTAATAAATCTTGAATAGTGAATTAGAGAATATAAAAAAGTTGAACATACTAAGCCTTTAATTGATTGGCTGTTTGGCAAGGCACATAGGGATGAACAAATTAGCGTGGCCATAGAAATTGGCCACAGTCTTGGCTGGGAGGGTGTGGATCCCGGCCTGCAGCAAATTAAACAGGTCTTTGGTCCCAGTTGGGGTTCCTTGCTTGACAACTTGCTTGAGCCACCCAAAGACTTCCTCAATGGGATTAAGGAAGGGCAAATAGGCTGGGAGGAAGAGAAGGCGCAAATTTGCTGTGGCCAATTGCAGGGAGCCCACAGCAATGCTGATGTCAATCATTGGGAATTCCTCAAGAATGTCGGCCACTTTGTGGAGACCAACATTGTCCAACACAATCACATTGGTGAAGCCCAGGCTTGTGCGTCTCAGGTGCTCCTGGACCAATTGGAGGAATGATAGGAAGGTCTGGCTATTGTGAGATCCCAATATCATTTGGTAGAGCTCAACCCCCTTTGGACCGAGGAGAGCCACCATCAAATAGGTTGTGGCGCGGACTGCAGCACGCCGAGCCATCCCATCATTTGAGCCTCTGGGGACATACCCATACTCATTGCATATTGACAAGGCAAATACTGATTTGTCAATGTAGTAAAATTTGACCGTCCCCTTGGCTTTTAGGGCAGTATACGCCTCTGTGTATTTTCTCCGGGTCTCAATATTGGCTGGGCTGTTCCAATTGTATGGGGATACCCTGAGTTTTTTCCAGGAAAATTGCATTCTTTTTGACCAGATGGTAGTAAAAGGAAATTGAAGCCTCAACCCCAAAAGCAGACTTGACCATGACCTGTATATTTGCCAGTTCAAGATGGCAGTCCCAGGTGATCCACTGGCAGATTGCTCATTTGTGCTCCTTGGTGAGAATGGTGGAAACACGCATGGATTTATCTGCAGCAAGGACTTGACCTGTGTTAATGAACTTGTTGAAGGTCTTGGAGGTGTACTTGGGAACCACTCCAACAAGGGCCACAGCCACCTTGTAATTGCCCAATTCACGCATTAGCTTAAGCAGGATGATGTGTTTGTTGTCAGGGATGCGCTTCTGGGCGGGCTTAGTGGGAGTAGCTGAAATAAGATCCTGATTGATGACAGGCTTGCAAGGCATGGGTACCTTGGTGTAGAACGCAGCAACTTTCGTCAACACTAACTGCCCCTCATCAGTTTGGTAGAACTCAGGCTCCTTGTCCTCTTCCTGTTGCCATCACTGACATAGGGCTTGTAGCTAGTATCAAGTACAGGCTTCACATTCTTCAGCATGGCTGACGGGACTGTCTCTTGTCAGTACACAACATTGAACACATACAAAGTAAGCTCTACCTCCTTGTTTCTAACTTTCTTGGTGAAGGGAACCTTGGTGAGCTTCTGGGTCAGCTTGGGGACCCAAGGGTTTATACTCTGCACCCTAGCAGCTTGTGCTCCTTGAACCAGCTGTGTCAGTGCAGTGTCACTATCAAACTCTCCTCTCCTGTCTCCTCCTTGAGTAGGCACTTGGGTTGCACTAACTCTATTCTTTGACCCGTGGGGCAACTGCAACTGCGGTGCACAACAGGTGCATTGATACTCTGGTGTTTTGTTCCTTCCATTTTAAAATTTAATAAAATATTAAATAAATTTCAATTAAGTTACTCCCTAATTTTGATTTTTGCTTTTATCTGAATATGGATTTTCAATTAATATTTTTTCCCACCCAATATACAAATTATAGATTTTTTATTTCTTAATTAGTTCTTTCTGGTTTACAACGCCCATTTTAGAATACCCAAAATAATTTCCACCCATTTTCCCAGATTTTACGCCAAATCAAGCACCCAACACAATATTTTTAAAATTTATGTTTCAGATCTTGTGTCTTATTTTAGATACCTTGGTATCATTCTTGATTACAATCCATTGCACACACTGAGTGAGTGATTTTGTTTACATAGTGAGTTGCTATTGCTTTTTGTTTTTGGATTGAGTTTTGACTCACCTTTCTTGGGTGTATTTTGTCACCAATTCACATAGTAAACATATGGGTCATTATTTTTCTTGTTATGCCTAAGCGCTGGACTGATTATTTTATAACTTAATTACATTATTAATATTCAAATTATTCAGAAAGATTAAAATACAATCAATGTCAAATATTTAATTGATCTTGGGCTTAGATATTTTTTTAAAAAAATAATTTATCAATTTTAGAATTAAAAATTGCACCTTATATTATTGCTGGAAATATCTTAAGTGCTACTACATACTACAAGCTAAAAATATTTATGATGAGTTGCATGGGAGAGTAATAGCAGCCCCAAAGCTATAAATGCTATTACCCTATCTTTGGCTCATCATAAATATTCTTAGTTTGTTTCAAAAAAGGTTGTTGTTTTTAAAAGACTGATAACTCTATTTAAAATACACCCTCTAGTAAGCTGCCCTACTTCATGAACTTGCCCTAATGCACCACTAGCATCTTCTGATATTTTTTTTTCTCTGGTATCATCATGTCAGGACTGAGAATTTAAGTCTCAACTAATATTTCCTATTTTGTTGATATTTATGCCAAGACTTCTATTTTTTTGTTTGTTTCTCCTTTACCATCTTTGGTCGCCTATATTTCTGCAAATACTGAATTATTTCAGCCCAAACTGGTGTCAGCCAAAAGCCCTCAATTCCAGCTTTCAGAATCTTACTCCTGACAATATACTTCTGATTTGAAATTATGAGTTAATCTCGCTTAAACATACTTCCCCTATCATCTCCTTTTCATAGAATTGGGTATAAAAACCCTCACAGTTCTATTATTCCAAGCAATTCAATCACCTCCTGTTTAGGCTCATCAATAAAACTATTGTCTCAATCCTAGCTGTATCTCCTGTATCCTTGGGAAATAGTAATTTGTTGGTGATGGTTGAGCACAGGCTTTGATACAACTGCAGCTGTTGTTGAAAAAGTCTGAAGTCTTACACATCACGTGATTTCAAATGATAAGTTATCTCAGAATATTCTGAGAAACTTTCAAATGTTAAAGGTGAAGTATACAACTTCCTATCTTTCATCAAATATAAAAGATTAATGCGCAGATTTTTAACTTTGAGCTCTCTCCTTATAGGCCTAACTTTTCTCTCATAAATATAAAAGAATGACTTTTGAGAAATATCTGAGCCTGATAGCGCTGATTTATATAATTCTTTTCTTTTTTCTTCTTGCTCAAAAATATTTTTAATATCATTTATATTCTTAATATAAAGCTGATTTTCTTTCTCTTTTAATATTTTTGATATTACACCAAAGTAACCATCAACAATACTTTTCCCATGACATTCTACAAATCTATTGTATTTAATAGACCCTTTAATGTATTGTGGTGCCTCTTTAAATAGATAATATAAGAATTCATAGGATCTAAAATGGTTTCCATTATCAGTCCATACTTTGATATTATTTATTTTTTTAAACTTATCTGATTTAAGAAGACTTATTAGACATTCACCTGAAAACAAAGAATCATGAGTCAATATTTGAGATAAAAAATCATGGTATTCATATTTAACTTTATTGTTTTTTTAAAATACCAATGCAAACCCCAATAAAGAAATAGGTCTTTTGGAATAAAAACAGTTATTGGTTTCAATTGGACCACCACCAACTTTTAAATTCTCCTTAAAATCTATGACTATAATACATGATTCATTATATAATTCATTGATATCTTTCTTATATTCCCTATTGTGATGAGCATAAAAGTCTTGGTGCTGATTAATAGCTTTTAAGTCACTGTTTATAGATTCTGAAAATAATAAGTTTTTACTTTCACATTATTCTTTTCTTTTTTTCTAAGGATGATTTTAAGTTACAAATATTACACATGTCAGTTTGTTTTTTACTCTTTATTATATTTTTGGTATTAATTTATAACAAGTTGAAAGTGATATTGAAACTTCGTTTTTTATTTTCATATATTTCTTTTTTTGTTTTATTAGAGAATTTTTTATTTCAGCTGAATATTCATTCATTTCTTTTTCAATGTCTTTATAAGTTTTTTCTGGTGCTTTTTTTGTAAACTGGCTTGTTTCAAAAGAATTTTCCAGTAGTTTATTATTATTTTTTTGATTATTTCTTTTTTTATTGAATAGTTATTATCTTTTTGGCTTTTTTTGTTTAAGCTTACATTTTATTTTATTTATTTTTCTTGAGTATTCAAACTCACTTTTGGTTATATTAAATCCCATATCAGTAAGCTCTTTTAAAGAGTAACTGGAAGTAACCAGAGATCTCAAGGCTGGGAGGTGCTTTTGAGGAGCAGATTTCAGAAGATTCTTTAAGTTGTCAATTATCCCATTTAGTTTCTGATTTTGTATTAAAGGAATGAACTCTGTTTTTCCAAACTCAGTTTGAGTGAGGAAGTGATTGATGAAGGAATTAAGATTGCCTCCAGAAACAAAGAGGAATGCTTTCTTTAGCATAGCAATTCTTTCTCTTTTTGTTGATGCTCCCAGTGAGGAAAATGGCTTCATGGCAGAAGTAAAGTTAACAGATTCCATAATATTGGACTTGTGATTGATGATAAAGAGATGCTTTGTAGAGATGCCTTGCAAAAGAGTGCTGGTTGCAGGAATTATATCTTTTTGTGAAGATGGTTTGAAGTAAATCTTAGGTGGTGCTTTAGCTCTTATATACCAAGCCTTATGACACCATTCTGAAAGAAATGATGTGACAGCTTTATTTACAATTTCAACTTGAATTTATATTTCTAGAATAAATGAAATCCCCGGTTTTCATGCATAAGTGATATATGTGTATCAACTAAGCATCAAATTACATCATATCCTCTTTGTAATCTATGCAAATCAATTAAAATGATTATTAACTTAATTATAACTGTTCTGCATATTTTTAAAATGATAAAATATTAAAGAATTATATTTAAAAAATGCTTAATTTGAGGTTTGCAGTTCACTTGAACCTCAAAATTCATCTAAACAGTAAATAAATTAACATCCTAACTTTACACTACCATAAAATCCTAAATAATTAAGCTTTTTGAAAAAAATAAAATGCAGAAATAATGCTCTAGATCTTATCTTTAATTTTTTAAATAAAAACTATGTATTTATTAATTGTAAAATAACTTTTTTAAGCTTTAAGTAATCTATTTCATTTCATTATCAAAATAATATAATAAAATCTGACATATGCTCTTTTAAATTGCTTTTGCTTTAAAATTCAATATTATATATATTAATATTTTAACATCAATGGAAAGATAAGATTCTTAGCTCCATTTTGATAGTTTACAGTGTGAAAAAATATTAAATTTTTTGTTGAGTTATTACTGTTTTAAATATAAACATTTGTAATTTGATTTTTTCAAAATTGAACTGTGTTATGCTGCAACTTGGGCAGCATGTGTATTAGAAAATGGCCTAATCCCTAAAATAATGACCCATATGTACACCAAAAGTCAACTCACACCATTTTGTTTGTGAATCAATGTATTTTGGATTGTATTTTGAATAGTTTTGCTTTGCGTGTGAGCACGTCTTTGCTGTGTTGACTCATTTTGCCCATTAACACCAAAAATCCCTGTTAACAGAGTGTATATTTTTACCTGAAAGTTGGATTTTTCTTAAATCTGAAATCATTCTGTTTAAATCTGAAGTATATTTGGTTGTTGCCATAGATTTTAAAACTACTGTAATGTGCTTTCATTTAATTGGATAGTTTAACCTTAGTTGGCTTGGCAATAGGAAATCAAGTCACCTCCCCAAGACCAGCTGTGGTCGCGGAGGCAACTTGATTTCCTATTGCCAAGGCGACTGGAGGTAAACTATCCAATTAAATGAAAGCACATTATCAACAGCAAATGAACTATCAACACATCAAGGGAAAGGAAACTTGATAAAAATATATTATAAAATATAATTCTATTTTATTATTAGCATTTTTTAAAATCTACTTTAATCAAGCATCCTTAATAGCAATCCATTAACACATAATGTAGTAATCCAGTGATGGTTCACTTTTTAGTTTTTTCTTTCCCACCTCTCCTTCTTCCTAGAAATTTTTTAAGAATTTTATGGCCCCTGGCTATGCTGGGGGCAAAAAACCATTGAAATTTTTTACATCATCAGGAGGGTAGCTCATATATCATTATATGACTTTGTGGTTGCTATATTAGTGAATTAAAATGTAGAATATTGCATCATTTCCAGTTTAGACAATTTTAATTTTCACTTAATTTCATGTCTAAACATGGTTGTTGAGATTGGATGTTCCATTTGATTTTATCCAGAGTGGAGCTTCTTGATTTGGACTGATTTGTCCTAGTTTCTTACTGTACATTAAATTTGGATTCCAGTTCCTGCAATTAATATTTGAGTTTACTAGTGGCATTCAAAAGTGATTTGAAATTTGGTTCATGGATTTGACAATCCTGCAATTCCAAAAAACACAGTAAACTTAATAAAAAATGGTTGATGGATTTGAACTCTTCAAATCTAATCCCAGTTAATTCATTTTGTCCATTGGAAATATGCAGTTCAACTTTAACTTTGCTAAGTGTCTATGAGTTCCCGCATTTTTAAAAATTCAAATAAAAATACAAAGAATTCAATTTAATTAAAAAAAGCCATCCCACAAAAGTGATTCAAAATCTGGACCAAGGATTTGACAGTTCCACATTTTCATGTTTAGGTTCTAAATTTACAGTAATTAGTTAAGAAATCACTCAGGAACTACTTCCCCAAGAGAGAGTAATTGTAGATTTTACAACTTTTATAAAAATATAATAAATCCTGTAATATTTCCTTTGGGATGTTTATATTATAAAGCTTAGAAGAAATAAAACAATTTGAAGTGTTTATTAATAAATAAATTATGGGTTATTTAGTGTAATATTTTATAGTGATTACTGACTTAAATGTAGTGCTTTATTTTGGTACAACACACAATTTCAAAAACAGCATCTCAAAAAACGCCATCTCAAATTTAATTCAAGATGGCATTTTTTGCGTTAGTGATTTTGAATCACAAAAAAATAAAATAAACAATAAAATAGTTAAAATTCACATATAATTTTATAATACGGCATCTTGAATTTACACCATTTTGATTCCGTCACTTTGAGTCAGATTAATTAAATCTTATTTTGCTAACTTTATTTACATATGAAAACACTTAGTGTGGGGTGTGTTTACGCCATCTTCACTTTACGTCATTTTGAATTACACCATCTATCTTAAAATAAAATAAGTTTATACCCGAACTAAAATAAAGCCTGTGGTATAGTGCCAGAAGATGTTCCTATAGTATTAATCTAAGACACTTATAAAAGGAACAACCTAAAAAGACACCACTATGATAGTCCTTCTAGTGATTGTCATTGCTGGGTAAAAAACCAGTTTTGTTATATGTAATTTATAACTTTATTATACATGGATACATTGATAAGGGTTTCATCAATAAAATATTTTAATAGTGATTTTAATATAGAAGAGGGTGATTACGCCATTTTGATTTACGTCACTTTGAATTCCACCGAGTTTCACATCACCCAATTGATTCAAGGCGCACAATGGATAGGGGAAAATAAGGGGAAATTACCTATGACGCAAGGCTACGCTATATCAATCCCCCCACTTCAATTCTTGCTTTCCACTTTTCAGAAGTATAGTTTCATGTTAAAACCAACATTAATAAAAAATGTAAGAAAACATATGAAAATTTGCGAATATATATTTTTTCATCTCCTCTAAACAACTGGGTACTTTTTAACCCCAGTTGTATAAGCTAGTTTTTGAGAAATTCAAGTTTTACTCTTTGGCCTGGTTTAGGTAGCTCCACTGTAAATCTGTTAATTTAATATAAAAAATGGTCAAAAACACTATGTTTTTGAGCTACGGCACCTCAATTATGTCACTTTGAAAACGCCATCTCAAGAGCAAGTTTTCAGTCAAAACTCAAAGTTTTGCCTACTTGCATTACTAATAAAAAATTATTATTTCAAAAAAAACATTGAAATTTTGATAGTATATATTACTTGATCTCCTCTACAATTCTATGTAAAAAATTGATACTTTTATATTAAAAACATTCTTGTTTTTCTCTTTAAAAACAACCCCCAAATTGCTCATATTTTGATAATAATTCACTTTTAGATGCCTCCCAAGTCCATCAACAAAGCTGCGTCCAAGGCCTCCAAGGCCTCAAAGTCCAAGACCACTCCTCCAAAGGCCAAAACTACCCCTAAAAAGCAGCCTGCTAAGGGTAAAGCTCCCTCCAAGACCCCTACGCCCTCACCAGAGCCTGAGGAAACAAGCCCAACCCCTCCCCATTCTCCTTTTGTTTACTCCCTGTCAGACCCTCAAGAGAAGTTATTCAACTTTAACCGCCACTCTGACCCCACTTCAGATCCTGAGGATGAAGAATAGCAGGAGCCTGAGCCTGGTGCTCCTGCAGATGAGCCAATTGAGCTCTGGGATCTTAATACCATCCATAATGTATGCAACAGAAATGGCACATTTGCTGTGCCCACCACATACCCTGTCAGCTATCCAATTATGACAAAGAAAGGGGGTGCTGGCTTTGTCCACAAGGGCTACAGCTTCAGCTGCAACAACGAGAAGAAGCCCATCCGTCAGCATCACTTCAAATGTGATAACGTTGGATGTCCAGCTAGACTTACCACCTATGGGTTCACTTGTTTTAAAGCCCTGACTATTGGGCATGACTGTGCCAAGCCCTTTGATCCACTGTATCAACTGATCTGCTGGTTTCTTTGCCAGTTCATACCAACCACCAAAGACCAAACTGCAACTGAGGTCGTAAATGATGCACTTATTAATCTAAATGATACTCAACTGGCAACTGTTGGTGGCGCCTCAAAACTTCAGAGATATCTCACTGACCAGAGATATGCTCTGAGCACTGAAGGCGTCAGTGCTACATCAATTGACAAGTTGATTTTAACTGAAGAGCAAAAGCTTTCATGGCATGAAGAGAGATTTATCCTTCACAATGATGGGCAACATGCCCCAGAGCGGATCATCTGCTTTGCTACCTCCCAGGATCTTTGCAAACTTTTAAAATGCAAGACCTGGCTTGCAGATGGAACATTCTCAACCTGCCCAAAGCTCTTTAGCCAGCTTTGGAATATCCATGGGCAGGTTGGCAATCTTGTTCTTCCCCTGGTCTTCTTTTTCCTCCCAAATAAGAAGCAGGAAACTTATGTCCGGGCTCTAACAATATTAAAGGCCAAGTTGGATGAGATCCTCCCAACTATTGAAGAGGAGCCAAAGGAGACTAGAGGGCGCAAGAAAAAGGCCCAGTCAGAGGAAGCCACCCCAATCAAGAAAAAGCCCAAAAGCCTTCCATACAATGAATACCTGGTAGTAGATTTTGAGCAGGCTCAGGCCAATGCTTTTATTAGAGTCTTCAAGAGCTCCCCTCAGGGATGCTACTTTCACTTTTGGCAGGCACTCTGCTGCCGCCTTCAAAAGTGCTCTGCACTTCATGAGCTGGTCTACACTGAAGGCACAAAGGAAGCAAAGGACGTGTTCAACTGCTTTGCTGCCCTTGCCCTTGCCCTTGTGTAAAAGGAGGAGACAAATGCCTTCTACGATGCCCTCCTCCACCATCCCTACATTATTGCCAACCAGGCAGCCTTTGCTCCATTCATAGAGTATTTTGAATCTCAATGGGTTAGAGTGTTTCAAGGAGCACGCCAAATCAGAAAGGATGGTGACTCAATCCAGTGGAACTGCTTTAAGCAGGTAAAGAATGGCCAAATCAAGATCATCTCTTCCCTTGAAGGGTGGCATAGTCAATTTGCCACAAGGGTCCGTGTTCAGAAGCCCAAGTTCATCAAAATCATGGTGCATCTCAAAACTCAGCAGGCCATCTCTGCCCACCTCTTTAAAACAGGCATCAAGACCAAGGATAATCCCCCTAAGCAAACCAAAGCAGTGAAAAAGTATACAGAGATTAGCAAGGTGGTCCTTGCCTACTATCCCAAGGATAGCAAGCTTGAGCATCTCCAAGCTATCTCAGTTGCTCTTTCAACCAATGTATGATCCTTCCTCAATAAACACCACTCTATCTTTTCTATTATTTCCTTTACTTTTATCATTATTTTAATTTTTATTTGGTATTTGGTACAAATATATGTTTATTTTAAAGCATAGTTTATAGTTAAAATATATGAAAATGGTTGTTTTTGGGATTATTTTAACTTTTGGACTTTATGCAACCTTGTTGCTACTAATTGACCCCATTTTTTATTGCAGATTTGGAATTCTGAGGCTTTTTTAAGCCTAGAAATATTTTTTGAATTTTTATTTTTGGGAATTATTTGGGTAGTTTTTGGAGTTCAAAAAATCTAAATTTTTAAAACCGTTTTTTCTTAGTCAAAATACCGTAAATCAAAATGGCGTTTTTACTAGTAAATCAAGAAAGCAGAAATTTGAGATGCTGTATTTTGAGATGCCAGTTTTGAAATGGCGTGTTGTACCTTTATTTTTACTCTAAAAATTGAACAACCAGTAAGGTTTATTTATCTGAATTCCATAACTAATAATTGACTTACATAATAACTTAAATACAAACTCACAGCTGTGCTTTTTATTAATTTTAATATATTTCTACATTTTTATGCATTTACAAGCTTTTAACCTTTACTGATATAAATTTTTGTACAATCAAATGTGTTATAAATAATAAGCCGTATATATTTGTTTGTTCAACCCTACAACTGGCATGGTTTTGCCAATTTAATCTTTTTATAACTCAACCTAGACCTTATAAGTAAAGAACAAGTATTTTTTGTATAGAGAACATATAATGGTTGACTAAAAAAATTAAATTAACAGGATATGGCAATGAAAATATAAAAAAGTGATTCTTTATCAGTAGTTGAATTTATTAATAAATTAGTGTTTATTTTTATACTTGATAAAACTTATATATTTAAAGGACTCAGTATAAAATGAGCTCACATTGATATTTTAAGTAAATTCAAAGGTTTAAAAAGTGATACTAGATTGTCACTTTTGTACATTAGTTTTAGAAGCTATGGCAACAACCAAAAATACTTCAGATTTAAACAAAATGATTTCAGATTTGAATGGAATCTGAATTGCGCAAGATTCAGGATTCAATTAATTTATAAAATTTAAGTTAATAAATGAAATGTTAAACAAAAAACAAAATTTTACTAGCCCATTATACAAAATTATATCAAAAATCAAGCAGTGTAGTTCAAACCACAAAGGAAATGAACTGACACAGCAAGTGAAATGGATGGATGCTATTCTGGAGTATATTATAATCCAATCAGGATTCATATGAGGCACCAACAGAAGAACTAAAAAGAAACAAAACTGGAGCAATCTAGAAGCAAGATTCCACAAGCACAAAACAAAATGAACTCACACAAGATGTGTAGTATGAGCAGCCTAAAATAGAAAATAACAGTTTAACAGACAATCAACAGCTATCCAATTTAGGAACAGAGGCATTTTATTCATTTTCATGGATCCTGATTTGTATGAAATGGTTTTGAGAACCTTCCAAATGTGGAATCAAGATTATAATAAAAATAAACCATTAAATTTTAAAATTTCTACTTTTAGTGATTTTATCCTAAGTTTTTTTCAATATGGTTTTTAACAGAAACATCTTCAACGGCGCCAGCAGCCAAGATAGCAGCTGTCAAGCCAGCTTTGATGGAGGCAAGGTTCAGGGCATGAAGGCACCTGTTTATACCCAAGCCTTTGAGGCAGATAACAAGGAAGCTGACCTGTACCTGACCACCAACCCCTATGGCTTTGACTTGTTCAGTAGTCACACAATGTCTAGCTCTGCCGCTGCTTCCGTACCCACCCCTGCACAAGCTTCCTGCCAACCAACTAACCAATCAGGATGGTAACCTTGATTTGGAACAAATTCTTGCCACTAGCCAACCTGCCCCCCTACAGCCAATCAGGCTTCAGCTCCCCTGGCCCAGCGCCCCAAACAACAAATCATCACCACCCAAATTATCCAGGAAATTGTGGCACTAAACCTACAGGTTCTGTCATGGGACCAGATTGCCGCCCAGTTGCAATTTACCCAAGCCACCATAACGCGGGAGTTCAACAACCTAATAAACAAGGGGAATCTGATTGGGATGGCCAAGAAGTCAAAGAAGGCTCCCAACTCCCAGATAACTGAGGCCTACCCAATAATGCTTGACTTCCTCTAGCGGGACCCCAAGTTTCCCCCAACCCAGGTCCACAAACAGCCTGCACACCATAACATATGGGTCTCTGAGCGCATGGTGCAGCTCTGGATGCACAGAAAGGTGGCTTCCATATGGGTTCTTACCAATTTTGCCGGCAACCAATGGGATGGCGCTGAGGATTCCCCGTATGATCTAGACATTGAATCAACCCTGGTCTGATGCTTGACTAGTCTATCAGATGACGTCATGTTTCTCTCCTACTACAAGTTATTGATTGTGTTTGACAATTTTGATGAGCAAGGAAAAGTTGCCACCAAGAATAGAAGGAAGAGGGTCAAGAAGGGGACATTCATTAGTGCATTTCTGGCTGTTTCAGCCAAGGGTTTTGTCTACTATTGGACAAACCCAGATTTTACTAATAGCTAATTGTACAGCCACATCCTCAGTGGATTACTCAACTCCTGGGATGGCTCAAATTTGAAGCATTGGGGTTTCTTGAGCCACCAGATGGAGGGTAGCTCCACCGCCCTTGAGGCCATTCAGGGAAGTGAGCACCAGGCCTTAGTATACCCTGCCAGCCACACAGACATCCATCTGGCTGATGTTGTCTTCTTTTACATTGGATCCACTTTATGGGAGCGCTGCCCTCAGGCTTTCAACAACCTCTATCTTGGGGTCCTTGATCACAATTCTCTCTTTGGCTACCAAATGGTGGCTGACTTGTTTGCCCAAATTGTCTTCCATGTGAACATGGGCAACCAATCACAGAAGGACAAGCGCCTCCCACCTTGGGCCACTGCCACCTACCAGCCCATCCAGCCAATGACAGACAAGGAATATGACAAGTGTTATATGGTGGCCATCATGCTCAATCCTCCTACCCCTACTCCCACCACCACTACCCCCACCTTCCAGTCCCATCCACCCAATCCCAGACCCCCCAGGCCAGTACTTCCTCTACGTCTTCCTTCCTGCACTATTCTGCCTACTAGGCATCACTCTTCCCCGCCCCAATAAACCCCCTGTTGCCAAACATTTTCTATTTATATTATCTTTTTTTAAATTTTGATTGTTCATGTTCTCTTTGTTTATAGTTGGTTTTATTCTTTATGTTCAGCTTATTTCTATAAAATCATATATTTACTATGCTGTGTATCTAGATCCAGAACACAGTTATTTTAGTACCCAAACACAGCCCCTTGTGAAAATATTAACAACAATTTGGTGATCAGCTAAATTTGAATTAGAAAATTATAGGTTAACTGTTTTTAGATAAAGTTGTTACATGTCCAAATTCAAAACCTTAATGATAAACTTTAATCCAATCAGGAGCCAAGTGATAAAGTGATTGTTGTGACATAAAGGATCATTCAATAATTCTTTGATGCATGTGCGCTATTTAATATGATTAGCTGGATCTTTTGCCATTGTGTGCCATTGTCGCTGTGGCAAGTTGTTGGTGGACTAGTGCCCAATCAGCTTCTGTGTTAGCATTAGTCCACCAACAACTTGCTACAGCAACAATGGCGCACAATAGCAAAACAACCAGCCAATCATATTAATTAGTGCACATGTATCAAAGAATTATTGAATGATCCTTTATGTCACAACAATTACTTTATCACTCAGCTCCTGATTGGCTTAAAGTTTATCATTAAGGTTTTGAATTTGGATCAGTAACAACTTTATCTAAAAACAATTAACCTATAATTTTCTAATTCAAATTTAGCTGATCATCAAATTGTTGTTAATATTTTCGCAAGGGGCTGTGTTTGGGTACTAAAAATAATATGGCAATTTAGGAAACAATTCCAACACAAAGCAATCAATACATATTGAGATGGGCTTAAAACATATACACAATGGGTAAAAAGATGAGATATTGTAGTAAATGGGAAACAAACAAGGATAAACAAAGAGGCAAAAATATCAGAATAACACAGATTTTATTGGGGTGAAAGCTATAAAAACATATGGAAAGGTTAGTAAAAAAATCAAATGAGAGAACTTGAAAAACTACTCAAAGATATCAACTCGGTGATTGCCAAAATTAAAGATATTGTCCTCAAGGTCAAGGCAAAAGTGAAGGCTGCCGTCCTTACAGGGGACAAAATTAAAAAGGGTTTCACCAAGTCACTCATGGCCAAGATGCCAGACACCCCCAAAATAACAATTGAGCGTCTTCTTAATGTTCAAAAAACTGTAGTTGAGCGCCTCCAGTTCAAGTCATTTTCCCTCTCCGCGCCGTCTGTCTGGGTTGACAATCCTGAGATGTATGCACATCTCAAGCCAGCCAAGTGAGCAAGAACTGAGGATACAAAATTGCCCACTCAACTTCTTGAACCAAGAATGGCCAAGCCTGCCAAAGCAGCTGACAAAGAGGAAACACAAGAAGGTAACCTAAAGAATAAAATTGATAAAATTTTCTAAATACTTACCTTTTTTTTAGAAAACAAAGACAGTGAACTCTGCTGGGTTCTGGTTCTTTTTGTCCTGCCCACCTTCTATTTGAATTATGCCACTCATGTGGAAAAGCAGCTCTATCTGTCCCCTCCTGTCTTGCAGGAGCTCAAGGATAGGATGCACAGTACTTTCCCAGTGTCCAGGGAGGCATTGGCTGAGCTTTCACATACCAAGGGGGCATCTGAGTGGGCAGTTACTGCCTACAAGGATGTCCAACTGGTCCAGCTTGACGGTGGTCCTCAGTGGAGTTTACTGTGTAAACTCCATTGAGCTTGTTTGGGACGTCCTGGAGACGCTCCCATTCAAGAATGTACTGGAGATGGGCAGGCCCATGCGGCTGCTTGCTTCTGCTTTCTGGTAGAGCATACACTCTTGTGAAGCCCCAGAATATGAGGGAGTATTTTAGCAAAGTAGGGTACCAAGTTGGTAACTTGGAATCCTGTGAGCGCTGTAACAATGGGATAGACCGTCATCATCCATCTGAAGACCTTGGCATGTACATTAAATCTTCTGAAATTACTGGCAAAATACGTAAGCACGTAGTATACACAGGTGTATATAGCTACAGACTGGGTGGAGCGGGGCAACACTAGCGTGGGCCAGGAGTACTGCTTGGAGGAGTTTAGCTGCGCTGGATCCTTGTAGAATTACTTGTTGGGTGGTTTATTGTAAAGCCCATGCTGGTGATTGTATTGGTGGCCCCCAATCCCAAGGCAGGCTGTGAGTACAGCTGAGAAGAGTAAATGGTTCATCTTCTGATCCTGGGAAAGGGCAGACAAAGCTTATTGTCTTTAACTTTCTTGTAGAGTAAAAGTTCTGGTTGATTTATGTGATACTATTGAGGGGTAATTTCACTCAATGATAGCACAAATTATCATCAAGTGAATTGGCTTTATTATATACTATCATCCTTGTGGTGGCATGAATATAGTAAAACACTGGACAAGGAATCCCAAACACTTGGTGTTGTCTGGAATTCCTTTTTGGGAGGGGAATTGGTAGTGGTGTGCAGGCAATGAATTGTTATCTCTGGGCTTGCATTGGCTTGGTGTATGATTGGATGCTTTCATGCATCCAATTTTGAATTCTGCAGTTAATGCAGGAATGGATGGTTTGAGCAGCTTGTCAGCCCCTCCCAAATTTGGCAAATTCCAAATTTGGGCAGCAGTTCCCCCTCCATTTGGGTTTGGGGAAATTGAATTTTTGGGTTTCCCCTTTTGGCGATTTCCCCATTCAGCAGGTGGGGTGGGGGACTGGCAGGAAGTGGTGGGCTGGCAGGAGCGGTTGGGTGTGCGCCCCGCGGACGGGGTATAAAACCTGTCCGAATTAAAAATTTTATTTTTGATTCCTGTTTCAAAGCCTTGGCTTTCTGCAGCAGTTTCCCCAATAAGGGGGAACTGCTGCCTTTTTTATCTTTTTTGTTATACTTCAGTGTGCAAAAAAAGCTTCCTGAACGCCAGTATTGTCAGGAATATTCCTGACAGGTACTGGAAGAGTCTTATCAGTCTCTAATAAACACCTTGTTCTTTTATTCTTATTCCTCATACTTTGATGCAACACTATTGCAAACAGGACAACAACCCATGGAATTTTTTAATTAGGCTTTTGTTTTTTTGGATTATTGTCCTCATTGGGGCTTACTCTTGGTCACTAGGAGCAGCACACATAACTGATCAAGTACTCTAGTGATCAATTGCCCAGAATGGGGCTCCTTAAGGGTGTAGGAGTTGGGGCCAGTCTTCTGGATAACTTAAACTGGGCCTTGCTAAAGGGAGGCAAGTTTGGATTTGCGGCTGTACCCTCTATTGCTGAAGAAGTAGACTGAGTCTCCTATCAGGTAAGTGGGTAAGGCAGAGCGTTTAGATGCAGCTTGTTCTAGGTCCTACACTTATGGTTTAAGTTTACGGTGTAAGCCTCTGACTGTAAGCAAATAAGAGTTTGAACCAGCTTGTTGAGGTACGCCTCTAGGGACTCAGCCAGGCTAGGCTTTACCAAGGAATATAGTAAAGGGGGAAGTCCTGGTTGCCAGCCGTAGAGCAGTTGGAAGGGCGGCTTTCCAGTGGCCCAATGGTACCCAATGTTATATGCAAAGGTGGCTGCAGGCAGGAAGGTATCCCATTCAGTCTCATGTTGGTTACTGAGCTTCCAGAGTATCTGGACCAGGCTCCCATTAGTGCGCTCTACCATGCCATTTGTCTGTGGGTGATAAGGAGTGGATAGTGTCCCACAAATTCCCATCAGTTGGTTGAGGCGGGGGATGATATAACTGGTGAAGTTGGTACCATTGTCTGTCAGCAGAATCTGGGGGCAACCATGTTTGTATATAATATTCTCCAGGATGAGCGTGGCTGTCACCAGTGCAGATTGGTTGGGAATTGCCTTGGCCTCTACCCATTTAGTCAGATGGTCAACTGCCACAATGATGAACTTGTTGCAACTGTTGGTAGCTGGCAGGGGGCCCACTACGTCAATGGCTACAGTGTGGAAGGCAAACCCAGGGCGTACAAGTCTGTGTTGAAACTTGGCAACCTTAGGCCTCTCAATGTTGCAGTCATGAAAGTTGGCTAGCGTATCTACTACGTCAGTGTGCATTCCTTCCCAGAAGCAGTGCTGCTGTAGCAGAGCTAACGTTTTCTGTATGCCACCATAGTCAGTAGTCTTGTGAGCGGCCACCACTGAGTCCATGCGTAGGGATGGGCGTATGTAGAGTAGCCAACAGTCTCCACAAAGCTTAAGGAGTTGTCCCTTAGAGACCTTGGTATCAACAGTTAGCTTCTTGAGAGCTCTCTGTATCTCTACCAGCTCCTCCCCCCACAAAGAAGATCCTCCATAAGCTTGTCATAGAGAATGTCAGCCATGGGGGATACTAAGGCAACAGTGGGAAGGCGGGAGAGACAGTCAGCATTCTGGTGGGCTGCCCCAGCTCAATGAATAATCTTGTAGTCATAAGCCTGAAGTTTAATGGCCCAACACGCCAGACGTCCTTTGGGGTCCTTGAGGGTCTTTAGCCATTGCAAGGAGGCATAGTCTATTACAACTGTAAAAGATACCCCATGGAGATAGACTCTGAATTGTTGGTAGGAGTATATCACAGTCAGACACTCTAGTTTGGTGACAGTGTAGTTCCTCTTGTGAACATTAAGTGTACATGAGCAGTATTTAACAGGGTGTTCAAGTCCATTGGAGTCTAATTGGGAGAGAACACCCCAAATTGCCGTCAGACTAGCATCTGTATGAACCACAAACAGCTTGGCAAAGTCAGGGTAGGCCAGAACAGGGGCTGCAGTCAGTGTTCCTTTGAGATCATTGAAGGCAGATTGACATGCTGGGCTCCAGAAGAATTCCTTATCAGCTCAGAGAAGCTGAAAAAGGGGGTCACCCAGGGATGCAAAGTTGGGGATAAAGCAGCGGTAGTACCCAATTGTCCCCAGGAAGACCTGCACGTCCCGCTTATTGGCTGGAATCTGCATTTTCTCAATGGCTTCCACCTTCAGAAGTACAGGGAGGAGTCCATCTTGGCTAATGATGAGCCCCTAAAACTCAAGATGCTCCTTGAAGAAGTTGCACTCGCGTGGCTTGAGCTTGAGATTAGCTGCAAGTAACCTCTGGAAGACTTCCTCTAAGTGTTGTAGGTGATCATTAAAGGTTTGGGAGAACACATTAATGTCATCCAGGTAGACCAAGATACTGGTGAGTTTGAGGTCGCCCATCACTGCATCCATGGCCCGCTGGAAGGTAGCCGGGGCATTGGAAAGACCTTGAGGCATCCTTGTGGGTTGAAATAGCCCTTGGTCAGTGATGATTGCACATTTTTCCTGATCAGCGGGGGGTAGATCAATCTGCCAGTACCCACTTATAAGGTCCATGGCGCTGAAGAACTTGGCGCCACCCAGTTGGTCCAAGGTATTGTCAATACAAGGGAGGGGATATGAATCCTTCTTGGTAACAGCATTCATTCAACGGTAGTCAATCACCACACAGTTGCTGCCATTCTTCTTTTTGACAATCAGCAGAGGGAAAGCCCAAGAGCTTTTGCTGGGGACCAGTAAGCCAGATCCCAATAGCTTCTGAAGCTCCTCATTAGCCACAGCATGGTTGGCTTGACTGCGCTGTATAGGTCTTGTGGTGATCCACATGTGTGCTGTTTTGAAGGCAAGGGTTGATTTGGATTCAAATAAAAACAATATGCTGAAGAGTGACAATATGTGGTTAGCTGGTGACGCTGTAAACTAGTAGGTAACATAGGGCTACTAGTGTAAGTAAGGTGAGCCTAGTAGGTAACATGGTCTACTAGGGTAAGTAAGGCCTGCCTGGTAGGTAACAGAGGACTACCAGGGGCAGATGTTGCCTCCACCTAGAAGAAGATGTTGGCTGCTTTGGGATATAGTGCTTCACCTAGCAGGGAACTGTGGCTGCGGAAGGGTGAAGGCTGAAATAGCAAGCAGGGAACTTTGTCTGTCTGGGGGGAGTAGGTTTTGGACCCCTGGCGGGTAACACAGGCTGCCAGGGAGGGGAAGAGCTCTGAGGGCTCAACATACCCTAATACGTTTACAGGAGGTCTGTGAGCAAGCATCCTCCCTAACAGACTGGTAGGGTGTCCTTGTTTATACCCCTATGGGAGCTTTGGGGGAGCTCAGAGTGAGCATTGGAGGGTATAGACTTGCTCAGAGGTGTCACCAAGGTGGCTTACTTGGGGAAGCAAGCTGCAGAACTTGGTGTGATCAGGCCTCTGGGAAGTAGAGCTGATTACTCTATGACTGAAAGCCCAGACTTAATCACCTGGGTGAGTAAAGACAATGCATAGACATTAATCTATAGTTTAATGGCCTAAGTGGATTGTCACTTGCAAGGGCCCAGTCAAACACCAGTTTGATGTAGACTCATGCCTGGGTCTACAAGTTCTGGTAATGGGGACTGAGATAAAGAACCAAGGTGGCTTACAAAATTAACAGAGAAAACTAGCAAGAGGGACTGTTTGGTCACAGTGAAGGCTAGTTGATGAACTGTTAATTCATATTGAATGGAATGAAATAATATGGTTCAGTGTGTAGAAGGAACAAAGAAGGGTCCTAGTGAGGATTTGAAGATTATGATGTAGGACTAGCTGGTCATAATGCAGGATTGCCAAAGGACCAGAAGTTGGTACTGAAGAACTGAAGAGCTGAGAGGATTAGCTAGCTGGATTGGATGCAGAGGCTGGAAGAGCTGATTTTGGTGTCTTTTGAGAGGAAAATAGATAAAAAGAAGCAGTTAAATAATAATTAAATACTGCCTGATTATGGTAAAAAAAGGATTTAATATGATATAATTAAAAAGAAAGAGGAGGACAAATAGCATATAGTTTGTTAGAACTATATGTTATTTTAAAAAGAAGAATTGAAGAGGAAATGAGCCAGAAAGAGGCTGGAAAAAGAACAGAGAAACTGTAAGGGTGAAAGAGCAAATTTTTGCCGAGAACAACTAGGAGAGGCAAAAGGACAGGCAGCAAGCAGGTTTGAAGTCACAAAACATTGAAAGAAACACAGAGAAACACAGAGAAACGTTGAAAAATTGAGGGGTCAAAATTTGCCTAAGTAAAACATATGGGGAAGCGCTCAAGATTTGCCGGGGAAACGTGACAGGAATTACGGCAAAACCGTTTGAAACGCGGAGCAGTTGTTTACCCAGACCGAGACAGCCTCGGGTTTAAACCAGGGTCAAGGACGGGTCATCCAGGGAAACCTTTTTGATGAAACCTTTTAATTGAGGCGTGTGATTGGCTGCAAGCCAGAGTCTATTTGATCAGTGTTTTAAGGGCTTTAACTTAAGAGTTAGAGCCTAAAAAATAAGGAGCAGAAGCAGAAAATTCAGGGCTTTCATTGGCTGAAGTAAGTTTAAAGGCTTAATATATTATAGAAGAAGAAAAACAGGATATTTTAAACTTTTAAGAACCAGAGTTCTAAGAGAGGTTTTTGGTCTGAAACAAGGGGCTATAAAAGGGAGAGCTATCTGAGACTCTTCAGGGACTGGAACAAGTGGATTAAAAAGGCCACAAAAGCTACAGAAGGAGCAGAAGACCAAGGATTGGAAGCCAGAGCTGGTACAGACCGCAGGAGCCTAAGATTAGAACACAGGAGCCCAAGACCAAGGAGCAGGAGCCAAAGACCAAGTACAAGGAGTCCAAGAGATTGTTGAAGGAATCCAAGTATTGGCACATATCTTTATTATTCCTTATCCCAAGGCCCTATATCAGAAGGTTTCTACGGGGATCTTTCTTCTGACTGTGAATAAAGCGCCTTTTATGACCCCTATCCAAATTTCTTGTATAAAGAGAGAATATAAGTCCCATGAGTCAATTACCCCATATTTTCTATCCTAGCCCAGGGGATGAGGAATCCTATTGCCTAGGGTGCAGGAAGTTTGCCTCTAGTAAATATGCCCAGGAGGAGTGGGAGGTGATGAGGCATTTGGAAATGACAAATAGAGGAAGGGAATTCATTGGGGGAGAGTTTGCAAGACTATTACAGTATTGGTATCAGCCTACAGAAGAGCTGGCGCCTGCTGAAGTACAAGTGTATGGTGGAGACGCTTTCTTAGTGATTGGGAAGGTACTGGAGGAGTTTGTCCTTATTCAAGACAAGTATAAGCTCCTCACCAACCATTCACCACTGTTGGAGAATGACAACTCCTCCAAGCCGGTCCCTGGCTACGGCCCAGGACACACTTTGGGGACTGGTGACCAGGAACCCCACAGGTCTGGAGCGGATAGGTGGGCTGCCTTGGGTGTCAATATGATGAGAAACATCTTCAGCCTTGCCCAGGTCATAATTATCCTTGGCAAACACATCCTTATAATGGGCAAAGAGATCCATAGCTTTATCCTTCTGTTCTTTGGAGAGGCCAGATAGAGAGTCACAGCTTATGACTGATAGCACCAGTGGTTGCTCACAGGGTAGACCCAACTCAGAGAAGTCCACAAAGGGGGCGGTCTCCTGCAGGTTGTCATGCTTTTCCAGTTGTATATAAGCCAGAAGTTGGTGTTTGGAGACAACCATAGTTTCACAGCTTATGTTGGCCAAGAGTATGAGTAACTCCTTCTCACTTGGCATGAGGATGCCTGGTGCAACCCATGGTTCTAGTCTGGAGGCATTAGGGATGCTAAAGGTTTCTCCATGAGTGCCAGCTGGTAGAGCTAGCAAGAGGCCTGTATTGTGGATCACCTGGGCGCTAGGTGGGATAGTCACATTAAAGGAGGCATAGACTGGGATACCCTTGGCTTTCCCAATTGAGAGAGATAGCACCTTGACCTTCTTACTATGTAGTGTATAAGCAACTGGAAGCTCTCCGTTGGCGTACTCCAGATTGATGTAGTGCAGACGCTGTAAGGGCAGGTTAGATGGGTGATTGCCATGATAGAACATGGGTATAGAGTGGCACAATATTCCAAATGTATGGTCTCCATGGTTAGTCACAGTGCCATACTGAACCATGAAGCTAGTCCCAATAAGAATGTCATAGCTGTTGTTTTCTAGAACTATAGCAGGAGCAGTGACCATTAGCTTCCCATAGCAAAGAGGGAGAGAAGAGTAGGCTCCTTTTGCTCTAGTAGTCAGTGTCCCAGCAGTACCAAAATCTTCATGGTAGGCCAAATCTGGTGCCAGCTTAAGCTTCTTAACCAGCCATGAGGATATAATGTTCCCAGGGGCACCAGTATCCAGTATGGCCCAGACATGAGTCTTGTTCACTATCAGGTTGATATAGGTGCAATCCTGGCGGTCCTCTCTGATTTCCACAATCTTTGAGACCTGGTGTACACTTAGTCCTTTGAACTTCTCCAGGAAGGTAGCCATGGCAGCTCCCACAGCTGGGCTTACTTCCTTGAGGGATTCTAGCAGTTCTGAGACATTTACTGTGCAGAGCAGTTTGGTCAGTTGTTCAGCACTATCCTCCTCATGAGTGACTTCAACACCTGGTTGAGCCAGTTGTTCAGCATAGGGTAAGGACACTGTTCTCTGAGCTATTTGGGGGATAACCACCTCAGGGCAAAGTGTAGTCCAATGAGTTCACGTGTTAACAGTGAGGACTTGATGGAGGAGGTCCTCTTGAACTCTGTCAGACTCTGCATCCTCATGTATTGGTTGGGAGTTGAATTCAATCAGAGAGGGTTCATCCTTAGGGTTGATCCCAGAGGATGGCAAGGCAGCAGGCCTCTGATCTGGTTTGTTGGGGAGCAGTGGTATGGGGGGAGATGAGGGTGTCAAAATTACAAAGGCAGCCAAGGATTTCTCCTTGTCCTGGCTGCTTAGTAGTTTTTTTACTGGTCCTCATTGTCCTCCTCAATATCAGCGTCCTTGGCGTAGTCCTCCTCAGTGTCCTCCATGCCTACATGGTGGATTTTCTGACGTGGATTCTTACATTACCAAGAGAAGTGGCCAGCCATACCACATTTGAAGCAAGTACGGGGGCCGTTGTTGACTGGAGCAGGACCAACCTTGTCGGAAGGCTTGGGCATCTCAACAGCCACGCAGGGTCTATGCTCAGATTGCTGGCAAGGGCGGCCTTCAGGAAGAGGGACTTTGAACTCCATTTTGTAGGTGCGTAGGAGGCAGATCATATCTGGTACAGTGCAAGCGTTGTAAATGCCCAACTTAAGAGCCAGAGATAGTTCCTGGTTGACACATACAACATTGAGGAGTGCTGACTGCACATCAATAAACTGCACTGCACTCATAGACAACAGGGTTTGAGATTCAAGGTAGAACCTAGAAGTGAAGTCTTCTAGGGTTTCCCCCACTTTTAACTTGGTGTCAGTGAAGTCCATCTTGCAACCAAGAAGTGCTTCTTGGCTACCAAATTCTTTTTTCAAGGCCCTGGAGACGTTGGCAAAGGTCCAGCTATTCTCAGGGAGACGCGGCAAGATAATGGTTTGAGTCTTGGCATCCAAACAGTTGACAATTGTGGAGTCCCTCATGGCATTGTCTGTGCCATAAATGGAGTTCTGGTACAGACGTAAGAACATGACCACATTGCTCTTGCAGTCAAACTTGGGTAAATTGACGGGCTTGAAGTTGTTGGAGCCATGTTGGAGGGGGGCAGGTGTGATTCTCACTGGAGAGCGGGTATAACAGGAACGGCTAAGGGTAGAGGCGGCAAACCTAGCCTCAGAGGCGCGACAACAATTTTCCTCTTGCTTGGCTTTGTGTTCACCTTCTCTGTCTTGAGCAGATCCAGAAGCTTCAGGGGTGGCCAGGATGTCATCTTTGGACTCCAGTACTGGCTCTAATACATGTACAGCATTGGGAGCCAACCAAGCGTTGTCATCATTGCTTTTGTAGCTATGATAGAACTCAGGACTGGAGGACCTCTGTGGGATGTGGTGACTCTTGGAGTTGATAGACATAGCCTGTAAGTTGACAGCCATAATCTTACTGTCCATCTTATCCAATTGGCTCTGGAAGGCGTCCAGGAGAAGTAGCTGCTTGTTCAGCTCATCTTGATAGACCTTGTTCTCCTGATGGGTGATATCCAAGTCTCTTATCCAGAGAGGTGATGCGCTTTTCATGGGTGGCAAGCTCAGCTTGGATCAAGGCTATCACTTCCTTGTCCTTCCTGACTTGGGTCTGGCTATTGGCTCTGTCATGCAATTGGCAAAGATTGAGACAATCCTGAAGCTCTGACACAGTGTGGTAGCCATCAAACAGGAAGGCAAGATTGGTGCTCTGCTGGACCAAATCTGCCCGCATCTTCTTGTAGTGATTGAAGAGCTCAAGGATGTCTCAACCAAGAAGGTGTCTGGAAGGGGAGTTGTCTGTGGCAGCAGATGGGGGGTGAACAAGGGGATGGTGGCAAGGCAACAGGCTAGGACTTCCACCTCATGATTCAGGCTTTGAACCATGGGGCCAGTCTCCAGCATGTGAGTAGTAACCACACTAATCCAATTGGCGTCTACACCCTGATGAGTGAGGGTCTGAACCACATGCACTGGAACTAGCTTAGCTATACCTGTTTCAATGGCATCAACCCAGTGGAGCATGGTGTTCTGGGCGTTAGTAACTTTGGCAAGATACTGATTGACAGTGGTGAAAGTATTGCCAAGCTCAGAGTAAAGGACCTGGAGGAACATCTGTTGGTTAGATACCAGTATTCCCTGGTCATACACTAGGCTTTGGATGCAACCCAGGTGCATTTGGTTGTGGCATACGGCAGGATGGGTGAATTGTTGTAGGTAGTCCTTAATATGTTTGAAAGTACAGAGGTCACAACAGAGCTGGTCAAAGTTGACCTGGGAGAGGTTCTGAAAGCAACCCAAGGAGTTTTCAGCAGAAGGCTGCTGAATGGCCAGGTGTTCAGAGCAAGAACCATTGTCAGCAGCACCAGCATCCATGGCATGTATGGCATTACAGATGGCGTCCTTGGAATGTGAAGAGTTGGCGTCCATCTCCAAGGGGGCAGGGGCTTGTAGAAGCAGTGTTTGACCAAAAACAATAGCCTGGGGACGTTGATGTTCTGGCATGAAATGGCTTGGGTTGGGCAGGCCATAGGGAGCTCCTGCTTTTCCCCCAGCATGGGCATTAGCAGCAGTAAAGGCCGGTGCCTGGTGGTAAGGAGAAACAGTGGCAGGAGGCTGGACCAGGGGCCTTCCTCCCTCCTCATTGAAATGACCGCAGGGGTGGGGGCTGGTGGTGTTGTAAGACATGAGTGCCAATGTTGTAAAAGTTGCAGCAAAGGGTTGATAGATTTCTACAAACAGTTAGTCAGGACCTTATTTTTATTACTATACCTGTTGATGGTATAGTGGCAGCCTGTGAAAGGACAGAAGAATAATAAGGTGTATAGACAAAACTGGTGTTTATTTAGATAGTATTGCACTTATATAGTGTGAGGTAGGGGAATTGCCACCAGGGACAGAGAGGCACAGACAGAAGGACTTCCCTAATGGAGGAGAGTGGATTGGCACAGCTAAAAGTCCCGCGCAAGAGAACAACCACTTTCACACGGCTTTCCTTAAGGAGGTAGATATAAATAACTTTGTTGTTCTATTTATAATTGTGGAAGTAAAGCCCATGCCTTGTGCGCATTCAAAAGACAAATCAAACACCTGTTTTAGAGGTGTTTTAAACGTCTTTATCCCTAGTAAAATCAGGATGCAATAGTGCTATTGCGCAATTGTTCCGTTGCTTAATCCCTAGATGGACAACTTTACGTCTAATCCATTCAGGATCTGAGACAGGGATGGCCGCGTCTGTAAAGGACCTGGACGGGGTCCTCCTTGGGATTGATGAGGCCAAGCTCTCCCTGGATGGGAAGAAGGTCCCCCCTGGATATGACTCAGTGGACCACGTTATCCAGGATGCCCTGGTCCTGGCTGGAATTTACAGGTTTACAGCCCCGCCAGAGAAGCTGCTGCTTCACTCTCACCTGATTGTACTCCCTTTCACCAGCAGGCGGAAGTATTTTAACTAGGGTGTATCCACTGTACACAGTGTGGCAGTGGAGGTTGTGCACCACCTCCATTGCAGGGTGGATACATACCGCCAAACCCATTATAGGTGCGCTTGATTTTTTCTATATATCAATAAACATCTTATATAGTCTAGATTATTTTTATTGAAAATAATTTTTTAAAGTCTTATTTTAGCAAACAAGTTTTGAAAAATATATTGCAAAAACAGTTTTCATAGAAGCATAATAATATATGTCAATAAAATCTACTTCTAATTCATACACTTTACATTTAACTTTTCAATTTGATTTTTATATTTATTTGACAAAAGTGATATAAATATATTTGCGTAATCCAGTATCAAGCGTTTGGGATACCTTTAGATGCCATAATAAAAAATGATTATAAATAAATAAATTACTAACCTTCATTGATGGTCCTGCTGAGTGTGATTGTGGGCTTGGAAAAACCTATAATAAAATGATAATTAATAAATATTTATATAGTAAATTAGAGAATATAAAAAAGTTGGACACACTAAGCCTTTAATTGATTGGCAGTTTGGCAAGACACGTGGGGATGAACAAATCAGGGTAGCCATAAAATTTGGCCACAGTCTCAGCTGAGAGGATGTGGATCCCGGCCTGCAACAAATTAAACAGGTCCTTGGTCCCAGTTGGGGTTCCTTGCTTGACAACTTGCTTGAGCCACCCAAAGACTTCCTTGATAGGATTTAGGGAGGGAGAATAGGCAAGGAGGAAGAGAAGGAGCAAATTTGCGTGGCCAATTGCTGGGGGCTCACTGCAATGCTGATGTTGATCATTGGAAATTCCTCAAGAATATCAGCCACCTTATGGAGACCAACATTGTCCAGCACAATTATGTTGGTAAAGCCCGAGCTCATGCGCCTCAGGTGCTCCTGGACCAATCAGAGAAATGATAGAAAGGTATGGCTATTGTGAGATCCCAAAATCATTTGGTACAGCTCAACCCCCTTTGGACTGAGGAGAGCCACTATCAAATAGGCTGTGGCGTAGACTGCAGCACGCCAAGCCATCCCGTCATTTGAGCCTTTGGGGACATAGCCATATGCATTGGGCATAGACAAGGCAAATGCCAATTTGTCAATATAGTAAAATTTGACTGTCTCCTTGGCTTTGAGGTCAGTGTACGCCTCTGCGTAGTTTTTCCAGGTCTCAATGTTGGTTGGGCTATTCCAATTGTACAGAGATACCCCAAGCTTTTTCCAGGAAAATTGCATTCTTTTTGACCAGATGGTAGTAAAAGGAAATTGAGGCCTCAACCTCAAAAGTGGACTTGATCATCACCTGTATATTTGCTAGTTCAAGATGGCAATCCTGGGTTATCCACTGGCAGATTGCCCATTTTTGCTCCTTGGTGAGCATAGTGGAAATGTGCAAGGATTTCTCTGCGGCAAGGACTCAGCCAGTATCAATGAACTTGTTGAAGGTCTTGCTGGCGTACTTGGTATCCACTCCAACAAGAGCCACAGCTTCCTTGTAATTGCCCAATTCACACATTAGCTTAAGCAGGATGATGCGTTTTATGTCAGGGATGCGCTTCTGGGCAGGCTTAGCAGGAGATAGTTGAATTGGGATTGTGCTCAGGGACTGGCTTGCAAAGCATGGGTACCTTGGTGTAGAACACATAAAATTTCTTAAACACTAACTTCCCCTCTGTGGTTCTATAGAACTCAGGCTCCTTGTCCTCTTCCTGATTGCCATCACTGATGTAGGGCTTGTAGCTAGTATCAAGTACAGGCTTCATCTTCTCCAGCATGGCTGACGGGACTGACTCTTGCTGGTACACAACATCAAACACATATGAAGTAAGTTCTACCTTCTTGTTTCTAACTTTCTTGGTGAAGGTAACCTTGGTGAGCTTCTGGGTCAGCCTGGGGACCCAAGGGTTTATGCTCTGCACCCTAGCAGCTTGTGCTCCTTGAACCAGCTGTGTCAGTGCAGTGTCACTATCAAACTCTCCTCTCCTGTCTCCTTCCCAAGTAGGCATTTGTGTTGCACTAACTCTGTTCTTTGACCCCTGGGGGCAACTGCAACTGCGGCACACAATAGGTAAAATGGTACTCTGTTGCTGTGTTCCTTTCATTTTAAAATTTAATAAAATATTAAATAAAACTTAATTAAGTTACTCCCTAAATTTAATTTTTGCTTTTATCTGAATATGGATATTCAATTAATATTTTTTCCCACCCAATATCCCAATTATAGATTTTTTATTTCTTAATTAGTTGTTTCTGGTTTACAATGCCCATTTTAGAATACCCAAAATAATTCCCACCCATTTTCCAAGATTTTACGCCAAATTAAGCACCCAACACAATATTTTTAAAATTTATGTTTCAGATCTTGTGTCTTATTTTAGATACCTTGGTATCATTCTTGATTACAATCCATTGCACACACTGAGTGAGTGATTTTGTTTACATAGTGAGTTGCTATTGTGTTTTGTTTTTGGATTGAGTTTTGACACACTGTACTTGGGTGTATTTTGTCACCAATTCACATAGTAAACATATGGGTCATTATTTTTCTTGTTATGCCTAAGCGCTGGACTGATTATTTTATAACTTAATTACATTAATCATATTCAAATTATTCAGAAAGATTAAAATACAATCAATTTCAAATCTTTAATTGATCTTGGGCTAAGATATTTTTTTAAAAAAATAATTTACCAATTTTGAATTGAAAATTGCACCTTATAATATTGCTGGAATAAACTTAAGAGCTACTACATGCTACAAGCTAAAAATAATTATGATGAGTTGCATGGGAGAGTAATAGCAGCCCCAAAGCTATAAATGCTATTACCCTATCTTTGGCTCATCATAAATATTCTTAGTTTGTTTCAAAAAAGCTTTTTGTTTTTGAAAGACTGATAACTCTATTTAAAATACACCCTCTAGTAAGCTGCCCTACTTCATGAACTTGCCCTAATGCACCACTAGCATCTTCTGATATTTTGTTTCTCTGGTATCATCACGTGATTTCAAATGATAAGTTATCTCAGAATATTCTGAGAAACTTTCAAATGTTAAAGGTGAAGTATACAACTTCCCATCTTTCATCAAATATAAAAGATTAATGCACAGATTTTTAACTTTGAGCTCTCTCCTTATAGGCCTAACTTTTCTCTCATAAATATAAAAGAATGACTTTTGAGAAATATTTTAGCCTGATAGTGCTGATTATTAAATTCTTTTCTTTTTTCTTTTTGCTCAAAAATATTTTTAATATCATTTATATTCTTAATATAAAGCTGATTTTCTTTCTCTTTTAATGTTTTTATATTACACCAAAGTGACCATCAACAATACTTTTCCCATGACATTCTACAAATCTATTGTATTTAATAGACCCTTTAATGTATTGAGGTGCCTCTTTAAATAGATAATATAAGAATTCATAGGATCTAAAATGGTTTTCATTATCAGTCCATACTTTGATATTATTTATTTTTTTAAACTTATCTGATTTAAGAAGACTTATTAGACATTCACCTGAAAACAAAGAATCATGAGACAATATTTGAGATAAAAAATCATGGTATTCATATTTAACTTTATTGTTTTCTTTAAATACCAATGCAAACCCCAATAAAGAAATAGGTCTTTTGGAATAAAAACAGTTATTGGTTATAATTGGACCACCACCAACTTTTAAATTCTCCTTAAAATCTATGACTATAATACATGATTCATTATCTAATTCATTGATATCTTTCTTATATTCCCTATTTTGATGAGCATAAAAGTCTTGGTGCTGATTAATAGCTTTTAAGTCACTGTTTATAGATTCTGAAAATAATAAGTTTTTACTTTCACATTATTCTTTTCTTTTTTTCTAAGGATGATTTTAAGTTACAAATATTACACATGTCAGTTTGTTTTTTACTCTTTATTATATTTTTGGTATTAATTTATAATAAGTTGAAAGTGATATTGAAACTTCATTTTTTATTTTCATATATTTCTTTTTTTGTTTTATTAGAGAATTTTTTATTTCAGTTGAATATTCATTCATTTCTTTTTCAATGTCTTTATAAGTTTTTTCTGGTGCTTTTTTTGTAAACTGGCTTGTTTCAAAAGAATTTTCCAGTAGTTTATTATTATTTTTTTGATTATTTCTTTTTTTATTGAATAGTTATTATCTTTTTGGCTTTTTTTGTTTAAGCTTACATTTTTATTTTATTTATTTTTCTTGAGTATTCAAACTCACTTTTGGTTATATTAAATCCCATATCAGTAAGCTCTTTTAAAGAGTAACTGGAAGTAACCAGAGATCTCAAGACTGGGAGATGCTTTTGAGGAGCAGGTTTCAGAAGATCCTTTAAGTTGTCAATTATCCCATTTAGTTTCTGATTTTGAATTAAAGGAATGAACTCTGCTTTTCCAAACTCAGTTTGAGTGAGGAAGTGATTGACAAAGGAATTAAGATTGCCTCCAGAAAGAAAAGAGGAATGCTTTCTTTAGCATAGCAATTCTTTCTCTTTTTGTTGATGCTCCCAGTGAGGAAAATGGCTTCATGGCAGAAGTAAAGTTAACAGATTCCATAATATTGGACTTGTGATTGATGATAAAGAGATGCTTTGTAGAGATGCCTTGCAAAAGAGTGCTGGTTGCAGGAATTATATGTTTTTGTGAAGATGTTTGAAGTAAACCTTAGGTAGTGCTTTAGCTCTTATATACCAAGCCTTATGACACCATTCTGAAAGAAATGATGTGACAGCTTTATTTAAAATTTCAACTTGAATTTATATTTCTAGAATAAATGAAATCCCCAGTTTTCATGCACAAGTGATATATGTGTATCAGATAAGCATCAAATTACATCATATCCTCTTTGTAATCTATGCAAATCAATTAAAATGATGTATTAACTTAATTATAACTGTTCTGCATATTTTAAAATGATAAAATATTAAAGAATTGTATTTAAAAAATGCTTAATTTGAGGTTTGCAGTTCAGTTGAACCTCAAATTCATCTAAACAGCAAACTAATTAACATCCTAACTTCAAACTACCATAAAATCCTAAATAATTAAGCTTTTTAAATAAAATAAAATGCGTAAATAATGCTCTTGATCTTATCTTTAATTTCGCCAAATAAAAAGCATATGTTAATTAATGAAAAATGAACTTTTTTAATCTTTAAGCAATCTACTTTATTTCATTATCAAAATAATATAATAAAATCTGACATATTCTCTTTTAAATTGCTTTTGCTTTAATATTCAATATTATATATATATTAATATTTTAACAATATTGAAAGATAAGATTCTTAGCTTCATTTTGATAGTTTACAGTGTGGAAAAATATTAAATTTTTGTTGAGTTATTGCTGTTTTAAATATAAACAGTTGTAATTTGATTTTTCAAAATTGAACTGTGTTATGCTGCAACTTGGGCAGCATGTGTATTAGAAAATGGCCTAATCCCTAAAATAATGACCCATATGTACACCAAAAGTTAACTCACACCATTTTGTTTGTGAATCAATGTATTTTGGATTGTATTTTGAATGGTTTTGCTTTGTGTCTGAGCACTTCTTTGCTGTATTGACTCATTTTGCCCATTAACGCCAATAAACCTTGTTAACAGAGTGTATATTTTAATCTGATAGTTGGATTTTGCTTAAATCTGAAATCATTTTGTTTAAATCTGAAGTATTTTTGGTTGTCGCCATAGCTTCTAAAACTACTGTAGACTATGCATACTTGGATTAAGCTTGTGGCATTGTAATTAAACATTAATGGTTAATCTGGGTTTTTAAAAATAACTTTTATTTTTAAAAAGCCAATCTAGTTATTCATAATATATTCTTTGGTTTGAAAGATTGTATTTGCTTGATTATATAAAAAGGGGTGAAAAATACAGAAGGCAAATTTTAAATCACGCTAAAATTTTTAATAATTCAAATATTATATATCATTTAAAGATCTTTACAGACTGGCTTAAGGAGAAAATTGAATGTAACATCTTGAATGTTTATTTATGTGATGTTAATGATTTATGATTGCCATAAATAATTGCTTTTGAAAATAATTTCATTCAATGTTATTCTTTTAATTAAAATTGTTTTTATAATAAAATATTAAATAAACAAAGAATCTATCAATGCAACACATAGAAAATGATTTTTACGTCACTGATAAGGTTTCACATTGGAGAGGATTGGTATCTGCTTAGCCGCATTGGCTAGCATTGCAACATAGTGATTTGTACTAAAAGGTTTGAAATTAGATCATTCCATTTTGTCAAGTGTCAGAGGTTAGTAAGTGAAATGACAATTGTCTGACATTAGGTAGTGAAAGGCAAGCACTTTACCGTGCAATGAAAAGTCATGCAACAGTACATGAAAATCCTTGGAGCTCAGCAAAAGCAAATATAAAATGCACTGGGATAGGATCCAAAAATTCAATATTCTAAGGTTAAATTTTATCCTTGGACCTCTCTTGGCTTGCCTGCCTTCCTCGGCCGGTCCCGTTCCACCTGGCCAGCTGCTAGGGTTGGCTTGTCTTTTTGTCTGGTTTGCCACCTCCTCTTCCTGACTGTGTGTTCCTGGTCCGCCTCCTTGGTTGCCTGGCTGTGCGTTGCTGGTCTTCCCCTTTGCGTTTGGCTATGTGTTCCTGGTCCTTCTCCACCCTGTTGGTTTGGTTGCCTATTTGTCAGATAATAATTATATAACAATTTAACAAGAGTTGTTTTGCATCTTTAGATTTTTGGAATCTAGCCAATTCTTGGCTCTTTTGGTGTCCTGTCTGGTTCTTGTATCTTTCTTTTGGGTGTCCTTGTGTCTCTATTTCCTGTCTGTGTTTCTGTTTGTTGTGTTGTGTTTGTTTTTCATTTTTGAGTGTTTTTATTTTTATGTCTTTCATTTTTTGGTGTTTTTGTTTCCTTTGTTTGTTGGTTACTGCCAAGCAGTAATTTGTTTGTCTCTAATGGTATTGTTAGCTGCTGGGGAAATATGTAGATTCTGTTGTAGTAGTTTGTCATAAGGAGATCAATTTGTTTTCTTAATACAGTGGTGGCTGTCTAAGCACAAGTAGCTTTTGCTCTTGCCAGACTGCAATTCTTGTAGGGTTGGGACGGGCACCAAAATCTACACAATTTGTTTTGTGACTTTGTCAGTTGAGCACAATTCATTTTGTGACCTTCATGTCACATCACAATTCATGCAGATTGGTTTTGTGTTTTTAGGGAGCAGTACACAATTTCAACTGCCACATTTTGTGCCCTGCTCCAAAAGGCACAAAACAAATCTGCATGAATTGTGATGTGACCAAGCACAATCTCATGTGGTTTTGTGTTGTGTCCAATCATAAGTATGCAAGCTATTCCTTTCAATTGAAGTAGTTATCTATGTTTATTTTGATTGGTGTTTTAATATAATTATCTAAAGCAAACTGTGGTACAATCCTATCTATCATTGTGAGGTAATGGTAGGTAAATCTTTAATAAATTCAATTTAAAAAATATAGTCCCACAACTGAAACTGCTCTAATTTTACATCCTGTGCCTTGCACAAAATGACACCATCTGTTTCACCCTTGAGAACCATTCTAATTTTATATCCTGTGCCCCTTCACAAAATGAAATCATCTGTTTCATCCATGAAAAACACCTTCCTTTTATATTTTGTGAACTACACAATGGAGTGAGGCACAAATTGTGACCTACTCCAAAAGTTGTGACATAAAATCACATGCATTGTTTTGTGAACCAATCCAAAACATCCAAAAAATGGTTTTGTGACACTGTTTTTGCACAATTGCTGTTTTTGTCCCTTCCCTAAATTCTTGCAGGTATACAGCCTTGCTGTCAAGCAATCCACGCGCTTAGCAAGGATTAATATACCAGCGCAAGTATCCTAGAAATGCTCGGTGAAACTTTAATTTGGACTATTATACCAAGACTATTTTACATGTTAGGCTGCTTATATGAGCAACACACCCACTGGCTTATACCAATTTACTATTCTAACAGCATATCATCCTAAAATTAAAATAAAATAATTTCTCTTCTTATCAAAATAATTTTTAAGAATCATTTTACAAACTTCATATTACAAGGTTAAATATAATAGCACTTAAATAAAAACTTTTCTATAGCATACTATTTCTATCTAACATTGGAAGTCAAATTGATTTAAAATCACCCTGAATTATTCAACGTGACACAATTGTTTAAAATCATGCTAAAATAATATTGTTTTCTATGTGACTTATATATAACTCTGTGATTAATTGGCTGATTAGATAAAGGAAATTTATATTGTGTTGTATATTTATTAATACTAATCATGAAGACTATTTATAAATACGGATGGTTGTCTAGCTTAGTTGGCTTCATGTTGTGAGCTATCACATCCAGAGAGCATTTTTTCTATTACATAAATATATTTTGATAGAATCATATCAAAGTAGAAAGATAACCAATTTGGGCCATAGTATATTTTCTCCATTTTATTTTATTGAAACAACACTTGGTGGTTAGAGAACCTGAATAATAATAGATCTGTTAGCCAATAATAAATATGAACCTAAGCGCATTCTCTATTTTTTACTATTTTATATATTAATTTTTTAGTTTATTTTCAATAAAATGCTATTTATTTAAAAAAATATAAAATTAAAAAACATGTTACATTCAATAATCACAAGACAAAAATATTTAGATTTATAAAGAGCATTTGATCTTTTTGAGTTGTTTCATTAAAAATCTAATATTATTTTAACCTAGACTAAAAAATTTATCATCCAAATAATCTGATATAATTTACATTAACTTTTGTTTCAACATATTTTGATTGGTACATGTCAAGGCTTTAGGTCTTGATGGAATTATGATTTTTATTTCATTTTTTGTCATATTATGGAGGATATTGATACCCAATAACCTGAATGAAGAACAATGTGTTGCCAATGTCACAACATCTTTGAATACTCCCTCTTGGGGAATTAACGCCCTGAGCAGATCACCAAATGGCTCACCAAATGGTTCACCAGACAGCCAGTAAACTGATGGCACCATTATCAGTCAAGCCATCTATGATGGGGATCTCCCAATCCAGATCCTAAATGGAACACAGCTTGAGTAAGCCTCATGACCCAAGAGGAACATTACTTAGATAAGCCTCATGACCCCCATGACGTACATGGATGACATGTGGCTTGTCATGATACTATATATTATTACATATTCATATCCAATAAAGTATCATTCTCTTCTTAAATCTTCCCCTTTTTCCATTTATTATACTTCCCAAAAGTATAAACTCAACAGTGGTAGCACAGGTAGGTTATCCATACCTACCCAACTCAAAGGAAAAATTCCTCCTTAGAAAAAGACCCAAGCAATGGTACTTCCTAACGGCTGGAGAGACTACAAAGAAGGACAAGGCATTCCAACAGGCTTTGTTATCTACAACAACATCCTTGTACCCATTGAACAATACAACACTCTCAAAGCCCAAAGACTTTCACCCACAGCACCAACCATAACAGTACCACAGCAGCCTGAGATACCCAATATTTTATTCCAGTGCCTGCACACAGCTGAAATTGACGCCTTTGCGGGACTACGCCAAGAAAACACCTCTCTTTGGATTAACAGTACACAAAGCAAGTTTGAGCAAGTGGAATACCCCCAAAGACTCTGGGTCAGTAAAATTGCCCTCTGTGTCACAGGAACTGCCTCACGTTTTGTAAGTGGATGGATAGCCCAACACCCCAACCAAAAGAGAAACTGGGAACTATTCAAGAGTGTATTCCTCAAAAAATTCTCCATGAAGGATTCCAACGTAGTAATTATGACAGAGTTTTAAACCTTCAAGATGATAGGAACAATCAAGGAGTACATTGCTGCATACAAAGACCTACATGACTGTGCACCCAACACCATCAGCTTTGATGAACCTGGGCCACGCTTGGACTTCTATAATGGCCTTCCCACACACATTAGACGTCAGTTCAACATGACCTGCTGCAAGAACCTTGAAGAAGTATTATTGGAAGGCAAACAGGCAGCCCAAAAATATGATGATCTACACGCAACCAACAAGCGCAAAGAGAGCCCTTCAGCCAAGAAGGATCCTTGACCCAATAATCAAAACAACTGAGCCAACAACACCCATCCTCAAACTGGGAATTGAACTGCACAAGCCAACCAGGCAAGCACCAAAGATACCAGCAAGGAGGGAAAAGCTCAGGGGAGTGCTTAGGCAAGCCACCCTCTCCCTCTTCACAAGACTTGTACAGAGAACAGGATGTGGACTCAATCACCATGATCTAAGTACCCTCTGGCAACCCTCTACTGTTTACTGCCCAAACTGGAAAAAGACTCATCACTTACCCTTTCCGTTTTTGCAGATATCAGGGCACCACACTATTTGACACTGGAGCAGACTAATCCCTAGTCAACAAGAAATTTGACAACCTCTTGAATCTACCACCCACTTAAAGTAATATCAGGAGAGTCATCATGGCAGATAATAGAAGTACACCAGTCACTCAAGAGGCAAAACCTTTCGGCCCAAATTGAAGACGTGCAAACCACACTCAGCAGCCCAATCATACCAATCCCCAAGTATGACATTATACTTGGCCTAGATTGGATGAGAAGGTTAAACCTCACATTGACTGGGACAGTGCTACCCTCATCATACAACAAGGAGAAGTACACCACCATGTTTATCCAACTCACCTTGACACGCTTATGAGGGACCATGTATTTGTGAGAATCATAGAAACAGGAAAGGAAGTCAACCCTAGCAAAATTGATTGGAGTACCTGCACATACAGGGTCATCCACTTTAAGAATACAGAGACTCAACATGAAAAGAACCCCATCTGAGACCAGCTAGTTAACAAATTCCCCACTGTTTTCCAAGAAACACTACCAGGACTACCTCCTGACCACGGCATACAATATGAAATCAACCTCAAAGGTAGTGTACCCAAAGCACAAACTATCTATTGCCTCACACCACAAGAAGACAACACCCTAAAGTCTTACCTTGACAAAGCCCTTGAAAAAGGACTCATACGTCCATCAAAGTCACATTTTGGCGCTGTTGTCTTCTTTGTGATGAAGAAAGACGGAGGACTCCGCCTTGTCACTAACTACAGAGCGCTCAATGAGGTCACAATTAAGAACAGGTATCCCCTGCCCCTAATTGATGACCTTTTTGACGCCCTGGGGGGTCCAAAATCTTCACAAAAATTGATTTGACAGCAGGTTACCACCAAATTTGTGTGAAACCTGAAGACATTCCAAAGACCACATTTAGAACCAAATACAGATCCTTGGAATGTGTCATTCTCAACTTTGGCATGTGTGGGGTTCCTGTCTGCCAGTCCCCAAGTGTGTCCTGGATTGTAGCCAGGGACCGGCTGGAAGGGGTTGTCATTCTCTAGTAAGGGGAAAATGTATCTCAGAAATATGTATAGGGGTTGAAATGGGCTTTTATTCACTCTCAGAAGGAAGATCCCATTAGAAACCTTCTGGTATACGGACTGGGGGGTCAAGGAAACAATATGGATTTGCCAATACTTGGAGTCCTCCAAAAATATCTCGGACTCCTTGTACTTGGTCTTGGACTCCTGCACATAAGTCTTGGACGTCTTCCCCTAAGACTTGAACTCCTGCTCCTCAAATATGGACTTTGGCTCCTTGGAATCAAACTTCTGCACCGCGCTTAGGAACCTGCTCTTTATTCTTGGGCTCCTGCTCTGTTATCTTGGGCTTCAGCTCTAACCAAGCTCCTGCTGGTGATCAAAAGGCTTCCAAAACCTCTTGGAAGAAACTCAAGAGACCCAGAAGTGTCCTCTCAAAGACCTGGAACAACCTCCAAAAAGACTGTCAAAAGACCCCGTAAATTTCCAGCCAGCCACCTTCTTATAGTGTCCTTTTCCCAACGGTTCCGCCTTCAAAATGGCTTTCTTCATAAGCTTAAATCATTGCTGCTCACTTATTCCTATAATAACTTAAGCTTACATACTTACTTTCTCAAAAGCTTAAAGTATTAATATACTACTTCCTTGCTTATACTTTAAGCTTTTGGCTTCCAACCAATCATTTTCATCAGAAAACCTGCCAAAACTCAACCAATGAATGCTGAGCGGGGAAATAGACCATTTCTGAAGTTCCACCGGGATCCAACTATGAAACTCATTTCCACAGCCCAAACCGTTCAAATCAACAACTCTTCACGCACCAAAGCGTTAACCAGTCCATTATTCCGGCACCATTTCTTCCTGCATTCAACCCAAACCCATTTAAATAGTAGAATACTATTTAAATTGTTCTTTCTGGACCTCTTCAACGTTTTCCCCATATATTTACAAATATAGTAAAATCCAAGGAAAACGTCCCACCAAACCAACCTTGTATCCCGCTCTCATAGCAACATACCTTCATCTATCCTAGGAACTTAATAAATAAATATCTTACCCAAACTTCTATCTACATTCCTTCTTGATTTTCATACTAAACCAAGGCAAAATATTCCACATCTTCTCACTTTGGCAAATCAATTTGGCAAAATCTTGGCTCATTTCTCCGGACCACTAGTTCTTCACCATCATCTTCTGGTCCTCCAGCCAGCTTTCTTCAACAACATTCACTAAACTTTCACTTGGCCAACCTAAGCCCTGCCTGCAAACCACCAAACATGTGGATCATCACAGCATGACAAACGCTCCCAGTATCTTTGTGACCTTCATGAACAAAGTTTTCAAGGAACACATTGAAAAACGAGCAATCATCTACCTGGATGACATCATTGTTTACAGCCCCAACCTGGAGCAACACTGGAAAGACATCTGCCTTTTCCTCCGTACCCTTGAAGAAAACCAACTGGTTGCAAAACTGTCAAAGTGTGAATTCTTCACAACAGAACTCCCATTCCTTGGTCACATTATTAGCAAGAACAGAATCAAATCAGATCTAGACAAGATATGTGCCATAACTGAGATGCCAGCTCTAAGAAATAAAAGTGAACTCTGTACCTTTCTAGGCATGGTAGCCTATGTAAGAAGGTTTATCCCTGATTGGGGCACCCTAACAGCCCCCCTGTCTGCCATCACAGGAAAACAACTAAGTTTTTCTGGACACCGCTACATGATCAACACTTCCACCAACTGAAGGAACTCATGGTTACTGCCCCTATCCTCCAATATCCAAATTTTGAGGGAATCTATGAACTAGAAACTGATGCTTCTGAATATGCCATAGGAGGAGTACTTTGTATCCAAACGGCAGAAAAAGACTTCCTCCCCGTGGCATATGAGTCAAGGAAGCTATCTGACGGCAAAAAAAAGATACCCCATACACAACAAGAAGTTGGTAGTCATCATACACTGCCTGATGAAGTGTCAATGCTATCTGGAAGGAGCCCAAACATTTAAAGTACTCACCAACCACAAGTTGCTGATATTCTTCAAAACACAACAACACTTTTCAATGAGACAAGCCAAATGGATGAGTCTCATACAGAGATACCCCATGCAAATCAAATATAAGCCAGACAAGGAAATGTTTACTGAAGATGCCCTGTTAAGGCTATACAGCAAACATGTCCTCTGCACTGATGGCAACCCCAACTGGCCCATGTTAATCATGGGGAATCTCCAGGAAGGGTTCCCACCTGGCACACTAATGGACATCCAAGAGAAGGTCCTTAAGAACAAACATCTGTTCAAAAACGTATATAGTATGCTACACCAAATACTTCCAAATGGTGACACTGTACCCTACGTCCAGTCAACTCAAAAGATTGACACAATCCTCCAATATCACAGAGACTTGGGACACACCCGCAGTAGAAACTTACACAAATACCTAAAGACACGCTACTGGTGGCCTAACATGCTAGATGATATCAGAGAGGTACTGGAACAATGCAAAGTCTGTGAGAAGTACACTCAAACCAAAGCATCACCCAAGTCAGTAGTACCTGTATCCATCACACAGCCCTTCAAGGTATGATCACTGGATATCGTGGGACCCATGCCTGGCAAAAACAAGGGCAAGAAGTACATCATCATAGCTATCAACTATGCAACCAGATGGCCTGTGGCGCAAGCCACAAAAGAGCACAAAGGCAATGATGTGAGACAATTCATTGGGAAAGAAATAAAGCCAAGTTTGGCAAACCTGACCTCCTAATCACATATGGAGGCACCAAACTTAAGGCCACTGACACCAATATCTATCTTGCCAAGAATGGGATAAAACACATCACAGCCAGTCCATATCACCCTCAAGCAAATGGACAAGTAGAACAACTAAACAGCGCACTCGTAGAAGCCCTCAGTAAGTTATCTGCTAACAATCCAAAGGCCTGGATCAACATGCTCCCAACTGCGCTCATGGTCTGTAGAACAAGAGTTAACCAAAATACAGGCAAAAGCCCTTATGAACTTGTCTATGGACAAAAGCCCGCTCTCGTTAGTACATCTGCAGGACCACAATTACCTCTGCCCAAAAAGGTGCCAGACAACAGAGACATAAACGTACAACACACTAGAAAAAACCAAGAGGAAATGGAACACCAAAGGGTTGAAAGGGAAACAATCCCATTACAACAATAGAGATTCCAAGTCAGGGACAAAATCTGGGTTGTCAATCACAACCAACACAAATTAGACCCAGGATTGCGTGGAACAGGCATTGTTGTGGAAGTCAAGCCCAATAACACCTACCTCATCAAAGGAATTGGAGCTCAGACTGAACTGAAACGTATGCACCACAACCACCTCCAAATGGTGCAAAGCAAGGACAGCCCAACAAAACTCCAGGCTTCCTGTTCCCAACACCAATCTGGATCAATACCAAGCATGCATATCTGACACTCTTAATAAAATCCCCAAGGCTCTGCCTTCCAGCACCCCAGGGGGAGATGCCACAACATCTTTGATTACTCCCTCTTGGGGAATTAATGCCCCAAGCAGATCACCAAATGGATCACTGAATGATTCACTGGACAGCCAGTAAACTGATGTCACTATTATCAGTCA
Source organism: Entomophthora muscae (assembly GCA_014839935.2). Taxonomy (NCBI): domain Eukaryota; kingdom Fungi; phylum Entomophthoromycota; class Entomophthoromycetes; order Entomophthorales; family Entomophthoraceae; genus Entomophthora; species Entomophthora muscae. The sequence goes on from QTSX02002232.1 coordinate 215,740, forward strand.
AGCCATCTATGACGGGGATCTCCCAATCCAGATCCTAAAAGGAACACAGCTTGAGTAAGCCTCATGACCCAAGAGGAACATTACTTAGATAAGCCCCATGACCCCCATGACGTACATGGATGGAATGTGGCTTGTCATGATACTATATATTATTCCATATTAATATCCAATAAATTATTATTCTATTCTTAAATCTTCCCCCTTTTCCGTTTATTATACTTCCCGGAAGTATAAAATTGACACCAATATATTTGCTTTATTTGCAGTGATCTTGTGGTCTTCTATCCTGGAATCAATGAAGGGAATCAGTGTGAAGTTTTTAATTTGAGGTAGAAGTCACCTTGAGCTAAATAGTAATGAGATAACAGATAGATCCTGGAATAACTGGTAATAAGCATTGTGACTCTGATATTACTGCAAAGAAGTATTCAGTTAAATGATTAGGTTACAATTCCTATCCCTCCCATTAAACTTGAAAGGGATTTTTATAGAGAAACCAGCTCTCTTTCAGAAAGATATCTGATGCTTCTAATTTTTTTAGAAGGCCTATTATCCCCAAAATTCAAACTCTAAACTCTAGGAGCATGCACCCAGTCAAAATGATGGTCTGGAATAAATTTCTTATTCTTTTATGTGACTTTCTCTTTCAGAATTTATTTTTTCTTTTAATATGGAAGATTATATTGATTACATTCATTTGAAAAATATCTTTTTTTGCTCAGGGAAATAGTAGAGTGACTTGAACAGTGCTCTGTCTCAGGCTTGTAAAAATTAGGCAAAAATTAGGTAGAAATAACTATTTGTGGTGCTTTTTATAGAGTATTCTTCACCAACATTTTTTGTGCTTGATAAAACTACATAAGTGATCTTTAAATCACTTGAACACTTCTCTTCTTTTAGGGCTTTATTTATCACTAAATATTCAGCTGATCTGTCTCAAATATTCTTAAATAGGGGATGATATATTAAACATCAATTAAATCACTTGATTGTATAGTGATAATCAAACTGTTAGTTCTCTATATATAGTATAGAGAGCTTTATTCTGATATTTTCTCATCTAATTTTTCTGTGACTATTACAAGGATATTTATCAGTCAGCCCTAATTAATCAAGGAATTTCTGATCCTTCATCTTGAGTATGTTTTACTGAGAAGCCAACTGATTGTCATGTAGAAGGTAGTCATAAGAAAAATCCAGATAAAAAACCAGGAATAATCCATTAATTTTTGATAGAATCTGGATCTTATGAATCACTAGATTTTTTAATTCACATGGACACTTTGTGTCATTGATTACCTGAATTTTTTATATATTCAATAAAGATGCTATAATACTTTAAAAATATTATGTAAAATTATTATATACTTCACAAAAGTATATATTATTGCAAAATCTTTGATTACTCCCTCTTGGGAATTAATTCCCTGAGCATCTCCCTTAATGACTCCCTGACTATTCATTAAGTTGGTGGCACTGTTATCATTCAAACATCTATTAAAGGGATCAAAGATTTTGAGTCCTAAGAAAAACACTACTTGGACAAGCCTTGTGACTGCCATGATATACATGGACAGTATGTGGCTTCTCATGATACTATATAATACCCTAAAGCTCATCAAATAAAGTATCATTCTCTTCTTAATTTCCCCCTTTATTTTGTTTATTATACTTCTCAGTGGTAGCAGAAGTAGGTTATCCACACCTACGCAACGTAAAGAAAAAAATTCCTCCCAAGAAAAGAACCCAACAGATGACACTTTCCACCAACTGGAGACAATACAAAGAAGGTCATGACGTCCCTACGGGATTCACTGTCTTCAACAATATCCTTGTACCAACCAAATAATACAACTTTCTTAGTACACAAGGAGTTCTGAATCCGCCCCCAGTTCCTGAAACAACCTTAATATCCAACATTATATTACAACGCCTACACTCAGCAGAAATTGGAACATTCTCAGGACTACACTGTGAAAATGCCAACCTCTGGATCCAAGGCATACAAAACAAGTTTACAAAGTGGGCTACCCCCGTAAACTTTGGGCTAGTGAAATTGTCCTACGCTTTATTGGGGCTGCCCCACGTTTTGTAAGTGAATAGTTTAATCAACATCCTGGTCACAACAAAGACTGGGATATGTTTAAGAACACCTTCCTGGAAAAATTTGCCATAAAGAACTATGACGCTGTGATCATGAAAGAACTCAGAACCTTCAAGATGACAGGAACTAATGATGAGTACATTGCAGCCTATGAAGACATACAAGATTGAGCCCCTGACACCATCAACTTTGATGAAGCTGGACATCAACTGGACTTCTACAATGGCCTCCTCACACACATTAAACGTCAATTTGGCATGTGCCGCTGCAAGAATCTCCAAGACATATTCTTGGAAGGGAACCAAGCTGCACAAAAATCCAACAACCTGTGTGTAACCAACAAGTGGAAAAAGAGTCACTCAGTTAAGAAGGACTCTTGAAACAACAAGCAAAACAACCAAGCTAATAACACTCACCCTTAAAGTAGAAATTGTACAACTCAGGTTAACCAGATGAGTACTGAAAATACAACCAAAGAGGGAAAAGCTCAGGTGAGTTCTTTGGCAAGCCACCCTCTCCCACTATACAAGACTTGTACAGGGATCAAGACGTGGACTCAATTACCATGCTCCAAGTATATACCAGCAATCTCATACTTTTTTCTGTCCAAATAGGAAATAAACTTTTCACTTATTCTTTCTGCTTTCCCATATATCAGGGCACATCATTATTTGACACTGGAGCTATCCAATTCCTTGTCAACAAAAGATTTGCCAACCTCATGAAACTACCCACAGTCCAAAGTGACACCAAGAGGTTTATCATGGCAGATAACAGGAACACATCAGTTACCAGAGAGGCAAGACCCTTTCACACTCAAATAGGGGAAATACAGACTACTTTTAGTGGCCCAATCATACCAATCCCTAATTACAATGTTGTACTTAGTCTGGACTAGATGAAAAAGACCAAACCTCATATCAACTGGGATAGTGCTACCCTCACCATAAAACAAGGAGAGGCACACTATCACGTGTATCCAGCCCACCTTGACACACTTATGAGAGACTATGTGTTTGTGAAAATTACAGAAACAGAAGAAGAAACAGAACCAAGAAAAATCAATTGGAACACCTGCATGTATGAGATTATCCACTTTAAAATGTAGATACCTTACTCAAACAAGATCCAATCCAACAACAGCTATTTAAAGAATTCACTTTTGTTTTCCAAGAAAAGTTACCAGGGTTACCACCCAACTGAGGCATACAACATGAAATCAAACTCAAAGGAAGTGTACCAAAAGCACGTCTCATATAATGCCTGACGCCACAAGAGGATGACACCCTAAAAGATTACCTTGATAAAACCCTTGAAAAGGCCTCATTTGACCCTCAAAATCACATTTTGGCGTGGCTGTCTTTTTTGTAGCAAAGAAAGATGGAGGTCTCCAACTGGTCACAGACTACAGGGCGCTCAACAAGGTCACAATAAAGAACAGGTATCACTTGCCCCTGATTGATGTCCTTTTTGACTCCCTGAGGGGTTCCAATTCTTCACAAAAATTGACTTGACAGCAGGCTATCACCAAATTTGTGTGAAACCTGAAGACATTCCAAAGACCACATTTAGAACCAAATACAGATCCTTGGAATGTGTCATTCTCAATTTTGGCATGACAAATGCTCCCAGTACCTTTGTGACCTTCATGAAAGAGGTTTTCAAAGAACACATAAAAAAGCAATTATCTACCTGGACAACATAATCATCTGCAGTCAAACCTTAAAGCAACACTGGGAAAACGTCTGCCTGGTCCTCTGCGTCCTCAAAGAAACCCAACTCATTGCCAAACCATCGGAGTGTGACTTCTTCTCAACAGAACTCCCATTTTTAGGACACATTATCAGCAAGGATGGAGTGAAGCCAGACCCAGAAAAGATACAAACCATAACTGACATGCCAGCACCGCAAAATAGAAGTGAGCTCTGTACGTTCCTGGGTATGGTAGCCTATGTTAGGATATTCATCCCTGACTGGGGTGCTTTGACTATCCCCTTACCCGCAATACAGGTAAGACAAAAAATTGTATGGACACTGTTGAGAGATAAACACTTTTGGCAGTTAAAAGAAAGTATGCTCACTGCTCCTATCTTACAGTATCCAAAGTGCAAAGGAGTGTACAAATTAGAAACTGACACCTCCAATTACGTAATAAGGGGAGTACTCCAAATTCCTAATGCAGAAAAGACATCCTAAATCTAGCATAAGAATCAAGAAAGCTGTCTGATGGTGAGTAAAGATATCTAATTCATGACAAGGAACTGATAGCTATTGTCTACTGTCTAATAAAGTGACAATGTTATCTGTAAGGTGTGCAGATATTCAAAGTGCTAACTGACCACAAGTCATTGGTGTTCTTTAAGACTCAAAAACACCTATCTAGACAACAAGCTAATGGATGAGCCTCATACAAAGGTACCCCATGATAATTGAATACAAACCAGGCAAGGAAATGCTTACCGCAGATGCCCTGTCAAGGCTATAATGTAAACATCTCCTATGCACTGATGAAGACCCCAATTAGCCCATGTTAATGATGGGGAATATCCAAGAGGGGATCCCACCTGGTACACCAATGGACACCCAAGAGAAAGTCCTCAAGAACAAACATCTGTTCAAAAACGTATATGGTACTCTGCACCAAATACTTCCAAATAATGACACTGTATCTTACGTCCTGTCAACTCAAAAGATTGACACCACCCTCCAATATCACAGAGACCTTGGACACACCTGCAGTAGAAACTTACACAAATACCTAAAGACACACTACTGGTGGCCCAACATTCTAGATGATATCAGAGAGGTACTGGAACAATGCAAAGTCTGTGAGAAGTACGCCCAAACCAAAGCATCACCCAAGTCATTAGTACCTGTATCCATCACACAACCCTTCAAGGTATGGTCATTGAATATTGTGGGACCAATGCCTGGCAAAAAGAAGGGCAAAAAGTACATCATCACAGCTATCAACTATGCAACCAGATGGCCTGTGGCGCAAGCCACCAAGGAGCACAAAGGCAACAATGTGAGATGCTTCATTGGAAAAGAGATCATATCCAAGTTCAGTAAACCTGACCTCCTAATCACAGATGGAAACACCAAACTTAAGGCCATTGACACCAATATCTACCTTTCCAAGAATGGGATAAGACACATCACAGCCATTCCATACCATCTTCAAGCAAATGGGCGAGTGGAACAACTAAATGGAGTGCTTGTAGAAGCCCTCAGTAAGTTATCTGCTAACAATCCAAAGGCCTGGGTTGACATGCTCCCAACCACGCTCATGGTTTGTATAACAAGAGTTAACCAAAATACAGGCAAAAGCCCTTATGGGCTCGTCTATGGGCAAAAGCCTGCTCTTTTCAGTACATCCACAGGACCACAATTACCTCTGCCTACTAGGTGTCAAACAACAGCAACCCCAATGTACTGCAAGCCAGAAAAAACCAAGAGAAAATGGAACACCAAAGGGTCAAAAGGGAAGCAATCCTATTACAACAAGAAAGATTCCAAGTTGGGGGCAAAATTTGGGTTGTCAATCATGATAAACACAAGCTGGACCCAGGATTGTGTAGACCAGGAAATGTCACGGAAGTCAAGCCCAACAACACTTACCTCATCAAAGGGATTGGAGCTTGGACTGAACTGAAATGTATGCACCATGACCGCCTCCACCTGTGCAAAGCAAGAACAGCCCAACAAAATTCCAGACTCCCTGTTCCCAACGCCAAGCTGAATCAATACCAGGCATGCATCCCTGACACTCTTAAGAAAAGTCCCAAGGCTCTGCCTTCCAGTACCCCAGGGGGAGATAGCACAACATCTTTGATTACTCCCTCTTGGGGAATTAACACCCTGAGTAGATCACCAAATGGCTCACTGAATGGTTCACTGGGCAGTTAATAAACTGGTGGCACCATTATCAGCCAACCATCTATGACAGAGATCACTCAATCAAGGTCCTAAATGGAACACAACTTGATTAAGCCTCATGACACAAGAGGACATTACTCAGATAAGCCTCATGACTTCCATGATGTACATAGACAGTATGTGGCTTTTCATGATACTATATATTATCCTATATTCATATCCAATAAAGTATTGTTCTCTTTTTAATTTTTCCCTTTATCTTGTTTATTTATACTTCCCAGAAGTATATACTCAACAATAAAATTTCTGCTAATCCACTGCTTGATTGCCCAGATATGCTCTTTTTCCAGGATGGCAGACTCATACTGGGATTTCTCTACAAGGAGAATAATACATTTACAGTAATGTACTATATAGCTGATTTTGTCAGGGATCCAGTCTTGAGCAGCCGGCCCGTTGTTTTCAGGGGTAACTTGGGCCAGGTTTTTTGCGGGCAAAGCCCACCACAAGAGAGGAGCTAACTTAAAAAGGTAGGGGACCAATTTGCCCACCCAGGACCACAGGCCGGCAGCCGGGATTATAGTTTCAATCACCCCTGTGAGGGTGATGTACACAATCCCAAATAGCTTACCAGTGTGGTTGGTTGGAAGGTTGGGTGAGGAAGTGGGCATAGGTTTGGGGGTCACAGGCGGTTCTATGGGAAAGTTGTAAGCAGGGAGATAGTTGAATTTCCCTCTAAACAACTTGGGTGTTGAGAATATCCACAGGCCTTGACGGTTGTATCTAACTGAAGATTTTATGCGAGCCAAAGGATCAAATTTGAGTATCTTTTCCGGGTGTAGTCCTTGTACTCGGGTTTCAAAGGGTAGTTGGTGAAATAGATGGGGCCAAAGGGTACACCAGGAGGACGGGAAAATGCAGGCGGTGGGGCAGGAGGGCCAGGAGATCTCAAACTGAATTGGTAGATAGCAAATACAAAATAAGGCAATATCTGTGTGAGCCAAAATAACATAACCTTTATTCAAAAATGGCAATAAGGTTTGAGCACGGAATCTATAAGCATATATAGAATCCTGCCTCCAAACTTAGTGTTTCCCAGAATGGTTTCATCAAAATATCAGAAAAAGTACGGGCAGTTGGCCAGGAGGCCTGGGTGTGGGAGTGGTAAAATGGCCCCTCAGCTGGGTGTTCTCTCATTGGTCAGATTGTCCAAATTAATCACTTCATTTCCTTGATTTTTGGCTGTGGTCACGGGGTTGGACCTAAAGCCTGTGATTTCTCTTGGAAGAGGAATTTGATTGGTCATCCAAGAGGACTTCAGATTCATGAAGTTCACAGAGTGTCAGGGATCCAGCCTGTGTGGGGTTCCTGAGAACTTGCGGGCGGACAGCCCGCAGGTCTGGCAGAGAGGGCCCACCACAAGATTGGGGCTAACTTTACAATATAAGATAACAATTTGCCCAGGAGAGCCCAAGGTCTGCTGGCAGGTACCATAGAATCTATCAAGCCGGTAAGAGTTATGTACATTACTCCAAATATCTGAGTAGAAGTGGATTCATTGGCAGTAACAAATTCTTGTGGGAAGTTGGGCTGCAGGGTGAGAGACGGAGTCATTGGGACCAAATATGCGGGCAGGTAGTTGTACTTGTCGCGGAATAACAGGGGAGGTCTATTAATCTTGTTACCTTCCCTGTAGATAGTTTTGGTCTCTCTAGTTCTGGCCTCAGGGTCGTAGATTAGGATTTCCTCTAGGGTGAACTCCAAATACGCAGGGTTGGAGGGGGGGGTACTCAGTGAAATGTACTGGTCCGTAGGGAGCTCCAGGTGGACAGTAAAGCTCAGGCGGCTGGTCTGCAGTTTCTTGGGGTTTTTGGGTGTGAGGTGCGGGACCGCGTGAGGTAGACTGTAGATGAAATAGAACTAATATCAAATAGGAATAACCTGGTTGAACCAAAGGTTTATGTCACTTTATTGCAAGAATGGCAATGGGCACCTTCCTGGCAGTCCAGGGTATAAGTATGCCCATCTGTCATGGGAAAACTTCTACAAATTTCTCTGGCCCGGGTGTTACTGTTTACCAGGTTTTCCCAGTCCTTGATGGCATCCATTGCAGGAGTTATTCCATTGGCTGGTTCAAACTGAGAATACTCAAATTTCCTTGTTGGGTCACTGGGTTGGCCATCTCTGGGTGGCCTACGTTTATTGGGAAGTTTCTCTATTTCCCCTTCTGTGAAGGCCCAAGTTATTTTGGGTTCTCTGGATAGGTCCGCCCACTGATTGGTTGAGCTAACAGGAACCTTTACTGTGGGGAGTGTTGATGTAGATGATTTTGGTTCATCCAGCTTTAGAGGGGTTTCCAAAGTTGAATCCTGCCCTGGTTTGAGCCTGAAAATCTGTGGGCAGCCCGCAGGGAGTCAGGGTTTGAATCCCGTAGTTGAGGGTTATCAGTGAGCACGGTCAAAAGGAGTTTGTCACTCATGACACAGAGGAACTTTCTCTGCCTCTATTAGGCAATTTGAGAAGCTCCTCCTCAGGAACCATCATAATTTAACCTGCACAGGTTTTCTGGCTTCAAGACTTAGCAGGGGCTCCAGCTTGCAGAGGCTCAATCTCAGAAAAACGCGGGTGGGCAGTCCCTTGGTCCATGGGGCTGGCAGCCCGCAGGAATCCAGGTTCAGGGTTCAAATCCCGTCCTTGGGCCCGGGTTTCCAGGGGTAAAGAATTGTCAATCCTGACATCATTTCCTTCTTCCCCCAAGTTCCCCCTCTTCTGGTACTTTTTGTTCAGATAGATTTGTTGGCTTCTTGAGAATTGGCCAAGTTATTCAGTGGTTCCCAAGTACTTTCCTCTGGCGAGTATCCTTTCCATTTGACGTAGTACTGAGATTTTTGGTAATGGATTCTGTCGCTGTGTATGTATTTGACTTCATATTCCTTGGAGCAACCTGTTTTAATGGTTGGGGGTTGTTTTGATTTGTTGGTGGGGAAGCAAGTTCCCATCTTTTTTAAACAACAGGGAGCGGTGAAACACATCATGAATCTTCCAGGAGGGGGGTAGGTCTAGTTTGAAGGCAACCTCTCTAAATAGTTTGGTGATCTTGTGGGATCCACTTATTTGATGAGCTAACTTCCTGCAGGGCACGTGTAGGGGTACATTCTGGGAGTCTAGGTATACTTTGTCTCCAACTTGCAAGGGTTGGCCTGGGGTTTGTTTGCAGTCAGCAAAGGCTTTATATGTTTGCACTGCACGGTTCAGGTTGGTCAAGCATGTCTTTTGTGTGTTGTGGATCTGTTCAATCCAGAAGCGCCCAGTGGTGTTAGATTCCTTTCTTGCCAATCTTGGGGTCCCAGGTGGGGTCAAATCCATAGTTGGCTTTGAATGGGGACATGCCTGTGGATGTGTGGTCTTTACTGTTGTAGGCAAACTGCGCCATGAGGAGCATTTTAGCCCAATTTTCCTAATCAGCATTGGCATAGCATCAAAGGTATTGTTCAAGAATCTGGTTCACTCTTTCATTTTGGCTGTCTGTCTGTGGGTGGTAAGATGTAGATACACATTGCTTGATTCCCAAGTCTTTCATCACCTGTGTCCAGTAGTTTGACGTGAATTGAGGTCCTCTGTCAGTGATGATTTTCTAAGGTGTTCTGTGCTGAGTGAGGATGCAGTTGTGAAGGTGTTGGGCTGTTTCTGCTGCTGTGCAATTGGTGGTGGTTGGTACAAAGTATGCCATCTTGGTGAAGTGGTCTACCATGACCAGGATTGCATTAAAAAAGAGGGATGGGGGCAGTTCCACAATGTAGTCCATGAAAACAGATCTCCAGGGTCCATGAGGTATATCCAAGGGTCTTAGAAGTCTTTCAGGTTTGTTTCTGTGAGTTTTGGTCTGCCCATAGGTCTTGCATCCCTTAATATATGTGCTTACTTCTTGATCCATTTTTGGCCAAGAAAAGTTTCTTCTGATGCTCCGGAGGGTTTTGAGTCTCCCTGGGTGTCCAGCCATCTTGGAATTGTGGTAGTCTCTCAAGAAGTTGGTTCTTATGTTCCCTTTGGGTACAAAGATCCTGTTGTGGAGCATTAGTGTTGTTCCCTTCAATGAGTAGCCTTTTTGGTAGTGGGCACTATCCAAGGATTTGAAGAGATCAGAGATCATGATTTTGGTGAATTCATCAAGTGTTTGGGCCTTTAGTACTTCTGGTTTGCTGGCTCTGATTTTCATTGATCCCAGGTGGATGCATAGGCTCGCTGGGTCCAAGAGGACTTGGGTGTTGTGGTCGTGAGTTTCTATGTGGGTAGGCACCAAGTCAGTTCTTCTACTTAGGGTGTCAGGTACCACGTTCACCTTTACTGGCTTGTAGTCTATGGTCAGGGTGTAGTCGGCCAGTTCTAAGGCCCATCTTGCTTGTTGTTGGTTAAGCTGGCGTGGTTTGAATAAGTAGACCAAGTTCTTGTGGTCCGTCAGGACCTCAACTGGATATTCAGTGTCACATAGGTATCAGTGCCAATGTTTCAGGGTCTTCATTATGGCTAGCATCTCCTTGTTGTATATTGGGTAGTTTCCTTCAGAGGACAGCATCTTCTTGGAGTAATATGCTACAGGATGTAGCATACTATCCCCTCCTTCCTGAAGAAGGACCCCTCCCACCGCTTAGCCGGATGCATCAGTTTCCAGAACAAATGGGTTGGATGGGTCTGACATGGCTAGGACAGGGGCAGATGTGAAGGCAAGCTTCAGGGTTTCAAAGGCAGTGATAAATTCCAGAGTCCAGACAAACAGGACCTTATCAGAGCAAAGACGGGTCAGGGGTAGCGTAATTTGAGAATTTTTTTGGATGAAATCCCTGCAATAATTTGCCAGGCCCAAAAAACTTCTCACATCCTTTCTGCATTTGGGCACCGGCCAAGCTGTTACTGCTTCTACTTTGTCCTGTGCCATGGCAAACCCGCCGGTCTTCACTACATATCCTAGGAATTTGACCTTGGGCTGAAAGAATTCACATTTCTTCAGTTTGGTGTGTAAGTTAGCCTGAGGGAGTTTTCCTAGTATAAGGTCAAGGTGTTGGAGGTGTTCTTTGTGTGACTTGCTGTAGATGAGGATGTTGTCCAAGTATTTGACACAAAATTGGTCAAGTTAATCCCCTATAACGGTGTTGATCATCCTTTGAAAAGTGCTGGGGGCGTTGCAGAGGCCAAATGGCATCACTAGGTATTTTTACAACCTGTATCTGGTTTTGAAAGCCGTCTTGTATCTGTCTCCTTCTTTGATTCAGATCTGATTGAAGGCATCTCTTAGGTCAATTTTTTTAGTACACCTGGGCTCTAGTCAGTACGTCACAGAGGTCATCAGTGTTGGGAATGGGATAGCGGTTCTTCACTGTAATGTCATTCAGTTTCTGGTAGTTTACGCAGGGACACATTCCGCCGTCTTTCTTTCCTACAAACAGCATGGATGACAAGCAAGGGGCCTTTGACACTCAGATAAACCCTTTTTTTGTCATGTCCTCTAGGTATGTTTTAAAGGCTATCTGTTTGCGGTGGTTGCAGCTGTAGATGAGCCTGTGGTGTGGTTGGGTCCCTGGTAGCAGGTCTATGGCGTGATTGTAGATTGAATGGCTGGAGAGGTGGGTTGCTGCTTCTTTGCTGAAGATGTGGTTCCATTTTTCTAAGGAAGCAGGTAGGGCTCCCACGCTAGGCTCTACTTGTATGGTCATAAGCCCTCAGGTAAACTCCTCTGGGTTGGTGCAAAAGAGTACCATGCCGTGGTTTCCTTTATCTCCCAAGGTAACATTTTGTTCTCAGTGGTTGAGGATGAGTCCGTGTCTGTTGGACCAGGAATCTCCTAAGATGAGGGGGTGTGGTAGGCCTTTCAGCAGGATGAGAGATGACAGGTATGTGTTATTTCCTATAACCAGGGGCAGTTCCTGTTTGCATTCATGCCCCTTGTCCTTTGTGCTATTTCCCATGATGATCTGAAGGCAGTTTTACAAAGCGGATAAGCCTAGTTCATGAACCAGGTCAGCATCAATGAAGCTTTTGTCTGCTCCAGTGTCAATGAACGCCTTCAGTCTTTGGAGTGTTCCCTTGGTGTTGACCAATACCAGGATAAATTTTTAAGACTGGGAGGAAGCGTTTATTTGGGCCAAGGAAATGGGGGCAGGGTTTTTCTTAGGACAGGCTCGAGTAAAGTGCCCTGCTTTGTGGCAGTGGAAGCAGAGTCCCTCTCTATAGTGTCTTTGGAGTTCCTCAGGGGTCATCCCTGCTCTGTTGTGTGTGGGGGTTTGGGTCTGGCGGTGCTGGTATTCACTGGTGCTTTCCTGATTTATGCTGAGGCCCTTGTACAGGGGAACCAGGTCTTCCAAGCCAAGGATGGGAGGGTGGTGTTTCAACAGTCCTTCATGGCTGGGTTCACCCCCTTCCAGAATATGATGGCTGCCAGTTTGTCCTGAAGTTGGGTACAGGTTTTCAGTTTCAGGAAATCATCAATATACACTTGGATGGTTTGGGAGCCTTGTCAGATTTCTAGCTAGGAGTTTAGGGCGTAGTATCTAGTGTTGCAATCCTCCCCTGTAGCCATTAGCTCTGCTTCAAACTTGGCACAGTCTAAGCAGAATTCTATGCCTTCAGCAGTGGCTTTGGTGAACCAGTCTAAGGTGTCTCCAGATAACATAGAAGCAACCCCAAGGACCTTCTTGGTATCACTGGCGTAAGAGGGGGTGTTGGTTTGGAAATGCAGGCAGAGGACCGGTATGGCACGTTGAGCTTCCTTGAGTGTAAGCTTCCCCATCTGAGGCATATCTACCTTTGTAAGGGATTGATTTACAATCACATTTTGCACTTGGGAGGAGGGTGCTTTTTTGGCGTCAGTGGTGGTGGTATCAGTTCTCTTTGGGTCATTTGGATTTGCATTCTTCCTCATGGAAGAGATCAGGTTCATGGTCATCTTATAGGGTTAATAAGTGATTATCAATAACAAAAGCATACAAGATGCCCCAAGAAATAACAACATCTTGAGGATCAGGGTACCAGGTTTAAAGAAGATCACCATAATGTCAGGGATCCAGTCTTGAGCGGCTGGCCTTTTGTTTTCAGGGGTAACTTGGGCCAGGTTTTTTGCGGGCAAAGCCCACCACAAGAGAGGAGCTAACTTAAAAAGGTAGGGGACCAATTTGCCCACCCAGAACCACAGGCAGGTGGCCGGGATTATAGTTTCAATCACCCCTGTGAGGGTGATGTACACAATCCCAAACAGCTTACCAGTGTGGTTGGTTGGAAGGTTGGGTGAGGAAGCGGGCACAGGTTTGGGGGTCACAGGCGGTTCTATGAGAAAGTTGTAAGCAGGGAGATAGTTGAATTTCTCTCTAAACAACTTGGGTGTTGAGAATATCCACAGGCCTTGACAGTTGTATCTAACTGAAGATTGTATGCGGGCCAAAGGATCAAATTTGAGTATCTTTTCCGGGTGTAGTCCTTGTACTCGGGTTTCAAAGGGTAGTTGGTGAAATAGATGGGGCCAAAGGGTACACCAGGAGGACGGGAAAATGCAGGCGGTGGGGCAGGAGGGCCAGGAGATCTCAAACTGAATTGGTAGATAGCAAATACAAAATAAGGCAATATCTGTGTGAGCCAAAATAACATAACCTTTATTCAAAAATGGCAATAAGGTTTGAGCGCAGAATCTATATGCATATATAGCATCCCGCCTCCAAACTTACTATTTTCTATAAGGGCTTCATCAAAATATCAGAAAAATGTGGGCGGGTGGCCAGGAGGCCCAGGTGTAGGAGCGGCAAAATGGCACCTCAGCTGGATGTTTTCTCATTGGTCAGAACATCCAAATTAGTCACTTGATTTCCTTGATTTTTGGCTGTGGTCACGAGGTTGGGCCCAAAGCCCAGGTTTCTCCTTGGCAGTTGAGTTTGATTGGTTACTTGAGAGGACTTCAAGCTCATGAAGTTCATGAAGGCACCTTCTCTGCCTCCATTAGGCAATTCAAGAAGCTCCTCCTTGGGCACCACCATAGTTGAACCTGCACTGGTATTCTGGCTTTGGGACTTAGCAGGGGCCTCAGCTTGCAGAGGCTCAATCTCAGAAAAACGCAGGCGGGCGGGCCCTCGGTCCATGGGGCTGGCGGCCCGCAGGAATTCAGGTTCAGGGTTCAAATCCCGTCCTTGGGCCCAGGTTTCCAGGGGTAAAGAATTGTCAATCCTGACAGATGTGCTGACTTCTCCAAAATACTAACAATAGCCACAGCCTTCTTGTAGTTCCAAGTTCTCTTGATAAGGTTGTTAAGAGCCTTGTGGGTGAAGTTAGGGATAATGATGTGCTTGGGCTTTTTGGTGTTGGGCAACAGCTCATTGGGTTCTATTATAACACAGGGCATAGTCACTTGGCTGTAGAACACAGCAACCTTTCTGAGCACATTTTTCCTATTCATAGTCTATTAATACTATGACTTTTTATTGTTGCAATACCCTTCACCATCACTTACATAAGACAAATACATGATATCCATAACAGGCTTAACACTCTATATGATACAAGGGGAAATAGTATCTCAGCAGTATGCAGGGCTGTATACAAAGGGCACCCTTTTGGTAGTGGTGTCATTTACTGTTCTGGTGGTGGTGACCTAGGTTGTCTTCCTAGACATCTTAAAAACTTTGGGGTTGATACCAGCCACTCTTTTAGTCTGGCTGTCCTGGATTTGTTGTGGTGTCTGTGTGGTTTGAATTTTATTACCTGATTCAGCACAGCCCACACTGTCTACCTCCAGACTACAGCCACTCTGTTCTTTAACCCACAAGGGTGTCCACATCTGCAGTCTACTCACGCAGCTCCTTGAATCTGCTGTTGTTATGCATTTATTTTATTTTTATACTAAAATAAAATAAAATAAAAAATAGCTTAACTATATAGTTTATTTGTTGTACTTTTTATTTGTCTAAATATAGTAGCATAAAAGCATGTAGCCTACCATTTATTTCACATTAGGTTTTGACATTTCTATAATGATTTTTTTGGTTGCAAATATGTACATTCAGCTTTTATATTGATAACTATGATATTTTTGATAATTTTAATCCCAAAACAGACACTCAGGACATTTATTTCTGTTTTTGTTATATATTGTATATCTTAATTATGATGAACCAATAACAGTATTATAGATTCATTGATTTGTTTTGATATTTGATATTTTTGTTGTCTGTTTCAGTTGCTAAAGGGGTCTATGGTTGGAGCAAGATTTTCACTTCAGTTCCTGAGTCCATTTTGTTCTCAGATGACTTAATGAACATAGTAGCTTTGTAATGTGACTGAAACCATTTTGTTTGTGTGATCAGTTGTGTTGATGTTATTTTAAAATAACTTTGTTTTCAGTGTGCATCTTTCATTGTGTGCCTGGATACTTTCATCCATTAGCAATTTTTTCTGTGGATTGAGCTCTTTTTTATATCAAAAAAAAAGTTGAATTTCATTTTGGACTGAGCTATTTTTGTTCCTGTGGTAGTGTTGAGGGTCTGGATGTACAAGTATTCCAGCTATTGCCATCACACCTAACATCCAGTCATCGCCCAATTTGGTGCCTTCCTAATATACCATTCAACATACCGGAAATGGCAACAAACCAATATCACATGACTGTCCAGATATCCAGCGACTCAAACCCATCCAGACATGACCAGCCCCTGGGTTCAATCCAACTAAAATCCCCGCCACAGCTAAATCTATATAAGTCTAAAGTATTATCCAATAAAATATACTTCTTCTTCTCCTCCTACTTTTATATTTGAAGCTTCCCCAAAAGGCGCTCTTTATCACTGGTATATTTTTGTTTATCTCAACAGGTTGTAAAACTACTGTATGAATATATATATCAAATCTTGTGTTTGATGTTTAATTTTGCTTCATGCACAACCTTTGTTTGCTGTAAGCTGACTTTGGTTTTTCTATCTCAACAGCTCTAAAAAGCACAGTAAGAGTTTTAAGAATTAAGGCAATGGAAATGTGTTGAAAAAACATTATCAGAATTAAGGTGGGAATTGTAGAATTGAGCAGCATCCAATTCTACTGAATTGAGCTCATAGTTGAGCCACCCATAGAGGATCATTATTAAATTATTATTTCCTAGTATTTTTTGCAATCCCCTAGGGTTTAGCCTGTGGTTTCCCACTGGATGCCAAGCAGGTGGCATTATCTCTAGAAGAATGAAAGGCCAATCTCCCAGAACTTTCTAGAAAAGTTCAAAACTCCAAAATTAGAGGAATCTATAATTTTTGTAAGAATCCAAGTTTGCTATCTCAATTCAGGCTAAAACTAGAATGTGGTCCAGGATGGTGTTGTAGTGAACAACAAATATTGACTATTCAGCGCAAATATAAAAAGAGGAATGCAAGGGCAAACCACAGCAAGAGACAGTAGTGCTTGTCCCTGCAGATCAGTTATAGCAAGCACCAAAAGTGTAGTGAAAGAGATAAAGATGATTTATTGGGAGTCAAGGAAGTGAGAATATAAGTCAGTTACAAAACTTTGATTCGAACTGACTGGAATGAAATCTAAATATCTGTAGCCAATTAGAATTCACCACAACAATGGTCCGCCACAGTCCTAGTCAGAGGTGTTTAGCTGCGCCATATTGACAGCTTTTGGATAGTTGCTAAACCATTGCAAAAATCAGCTAGCTAACTTTCGATCAAATTTATAGAAGCAGCAATAATTTTCACTTGCTTTCGCTATAGTATCACTTTCAGTATCGTGGTAAATCCGATCAGATTATATGGTCAAGCATAACCCTCGCTCAAAAGGCGAATTCAAAGAATCTGAAATCCTTTCAAACCCCAATAGCTTCTACGATTTCTGCATCGATATGGATTCTTAGATATTTTATTGTAGCACTCATGCTTACATGTATCTATCTAGCACCCTACACTAAAGTCGAGGAGAGCTTCAATCTTCAAACGATTCATGATTTTTTATTCTTAGGACCAAAGAGATTAAAAGAGGTACCAGTTTTTCTAAGCTTTCAAATATATTTATTGTATATAAATTGATCCAGGGCTTGAAGCTTGGCCATTTGAAGTTGAAACGTTTCATTTGTACTATGCCAATATGAGTCTCGATGTATGTTTTGTTATAGTTTAGTTTGATCAACCTATCGTCTATTGGCTTTAAAAAGCCTTGCAAATGCACGCTTTGCTGTCAAACTAGTCTATAAGCTACTTCTATATAACTTTCTTAAGTATATGATATTTCAAAGTTATGATACTCGTTTATAGTTTTTGTATAGTAGGTTTTCTGTAATACTTTTAGTAACTTGCTTCTAGTTTGATCACTTTGAGTTCCCAGGGGTCGTACCTCGAACATGTCTCAGCGGCCTTATAATCAGCCTCCTAGTATATCCTTACCACTTATTATTCGAAATTCTGGGCTCAAAAGGGGTTCTGGAGTATTCTCTCCCACTTCAAAAGTACATGTTGCTCTTTGCAGGTATAACAGCCTTTTATTTGGAACTTATTAGATTTTCCCATAACTTTAATGTTACAACGAGGCCACATAGCTCTAAGTTGAACAATGGAAACTGATTATCCTATCGGTTGATTTAAAGTTTATCTTGAAAGCCCATAATTTGATTTTTCAACTGATGCTTTTGATCCTCGATCACTATACTGTTTTCATTTAACTAACTTAATGATGTTTGGAATTAGCTAGAGGAACCTTGGGCTTTTTGACGGTATTGACTTGGATGCGTCTGGGAAATACGTTAGGTCGTCTGGCAGGACGGAACAGAGAGCTTTGGTTCCTTCTGTTTAGTATAACGCAATTCCACTTCTTATTCTGGGGATCGCGTCCGCTCCCAAACATATTTGCACTGGTTCTTAGTAACATGGGAATCGCTTGTTGGATTCAAGCCATTTTCGCCCCCACACCAGAGCTTAGTTTGAAGTTGAAAATGCAATTTCTTGGGCGGATGATTCCTGCTGCGGTTATATTCAGGATGGAATGTCTTTTCTTTGCTGCCTTTGTTTTCTTATGCGATCTGACAGTCAACAGGAGCATGTATCCTTTGAAAACCATATTCAGTTTAGCGCGATACTCGCTAGCAATGTTTGTG
The DNA here is from genome assembly GCA_014839935.2 of Entomophthora muscae. NCBI lineage: Eukaryota > Fungi > Entomophthoromycota > Entomophthoromycetes > Entomophthorales > Entomophthoraceae > Entomophthora > Entomophthora muscae. Next base: position 233,829 of record QTSX02002232.1, read on the forward strand.
ATGAGTCTTTTGATTACTGTGAGTGTTGATTCTGTGTTTTGGCAAGGAAGTATTTATGACCGAAATGGCGTGGTTTGGCCAGAGGGCTATGTATTTTTCTTCAATGCTATATTGGGGAAGAGCGTTGCTTGGGGAGTTCTCCCCTTTAAGGCGTATTTCACCAGCTTTCTACCAAAAGCATTGGGAACGGCCTATGTTATCTCGCTGTGCGGGTTTTTGTGGGCTTGCGTTCTTGGCTTGAGTGGCCGTACAAGCAAAGCTTTGAGTGTTCGTCTTCTTTCTCCAGCTTTATTATTTGTGCTTTTCATGTCAAACCTTGGCCATAAGGAGTGGCGGTTTCTAGTGTACATTTTCCCTGTCTTTAATCTTGCAGCTGCCGAGACTGTTTCAAGCCTTACAGAAAAAATCAATCGCCCATCATTTTTGTGGCTAGTACGCTTTATGCTGATGGCTGCTTTGGCGGCTAACTTTGCTTTCGCAGGGATCAGCTTCCTTGTATCATCCATCAACTATCCTGGTGGAGATGCTCTTTCTCTCGCCCATCAACTTTATCGAAGTACCTCCAATACGGTGGTTCACATCGATGCTTCAGCTGCCATCACCGGCGTCTCACGATTCGGACAGCTGTCTGAAAGCTGGATTTATGACAAGAACGAGAACCTTAAGCCAGGCCAAGACTTTGTACGCTTTGATTGCCTTTTGACAGGTTCCCCCGAGCCCCACTCTCCAGACTGGGAACCCACTGCCATTGCATATGGGTTTGATAGACTCAAACTTAGTTCACTGGCTTCCTGGTCCAAATCTTTGATGCGTTCTGCTCGGCTGGACTTCCCTGAACTTACCACAGTTGTTCCTCAGCTCAAAGGACTACATCCTCTTCACAACATGTCTCCTAAAAGAATAAGTGCTTTGTATTGGGTACAGCTAATAACCCCAGTTCAAGTTATTATATCTCCCAAGATATTTGTTCTTCGGAAAGCTCCTCTCCAGGAAATATAACTTCCTAACCTCTACTTACTTGGATCAACTAAGCAGTCAGAATCGTTGAAATTTTTGGACATAAACTTTACTTCTCCCTTTGAAAGCCTAACATCCAATATTAGTTTATGACTTGTAACCGTACTACAGTCACCTTGAGACGTGCTTGAATAAAGTTATCGTATTTTAATGAATTTCATAGGTCGAAATTAAATTAACTACAGGATTGGGTGTTTGGAAAGTTCTATATTTACAGGTTTTTACCAACACATTTTCTTTATAAGATGAAGAGGATTTTCTGGTAGAAAATGCCCCTCTGAAAGGATTTACTGATGGGGTAAAATACCCAGGAATCAATTAAGCCATACTAATTGGGGACCAATAGGATAAGCTGACTGATTTAGTTTAGAGACTTGGTGTCTCTAAACCAATAAATTAACTGGGAACTTTAATTGATACCCTTGAATAGGATTAACAGGAAGTTGATATAGGGCCAAAAGTGGCTCAGCTCTGTCAAGACAAAAGGTTAACATTAACCAATATAAACCCCAAATATGCTTAACATCTTATTCATCATAGGGCCAAAATGGGCTTGACTGTCAAGTGGAGACAATGGTAGCTTCAGGATTGCCCAGTTGGTTCCCAGTTGGAACCATGAAAAACTTGGATCAGGAATAGGTTTATTACAGAAGGGTTTTAGAAGAGTAAGTTTGTAATAATTTAAGCTATGATGGGTATATGTCCATGTAAAGAATCAGGTGACTATGTGATGGAAATCACACCATTAATGCTATTTTGATACGACCTTCAAATAATGATGTGTGAAGATTTGGTCATTTTCACTTTCAACTTTGGAAATTTCTTGCCTTTCATAAATGGGTTGACATCAATGTCCACCCATTCTGGAATACTATACCAGCCTGTGACTGATCATGGTATGACTTCACCTCAACATGACCCCCTCTGTCACTATGTCTACCTAATGAGTGATCATTGGCCCTTGTCTACTATTTAAGTAGAATCAATTCTCCTAATAAAGACAAGTTTATCCACATTTGCATTAGCTTTTGTATTCTTCAAGCTTTTTTCATTCCTTTTTGCCAAAAGGAATTCCTCTTCTTGAATTCCAGGAAATTAAGGTATGTGCTCTTAATTCTGCCCTGAAGGCTAACCCAAGGCTAGCTTTGAACCTCAAATCTTTTGTTATAAAGATTTCCCGCCGTGTTCTCCTGGATGTCATCCCCAGGAGCCAAACACAACACTATGCAATGTATCTGAGGGGTTTCTTGGGGGCTAAGAACAAATACTTCCAGTCAAAATAGGATATGAGTCTATTTATAGTGATATCATTAGCAATTTGGTGGGAATTCAAATTGGATTTCAGAATGGGAGGGGGTTTCAACCAAACATTCCCCAAATTGGGGTAAAATAGAAACTTAATTAAAAAATAAAATAACTTTTACAGCAATTTTTGCTTTCACTTCAACATACCTTTTAAGCTTATGTCTTCTACCTTTAATTGGAATACAGCCAAGTTTGGGGTCACCAAGGGGGAGGGAATAACACTGAGGAAAGAGATCCCTGAAAAGGTGTTTGAGGAGCCTTGAAAGGATCTGGAGTTTCAAAGACCTACCTGAAGGAGGCCCCAAAGGAGGCAAGAAGGTGTATCAAGAGTTGTTTGAGAATTAATCTTTCCAGAAAGGGACCCCTGCACAAGTGAATCATGGTTTTAATGTAGCACACTCAAAAATTTATGGTAGGGTTTAAAGAGTTGTTTATAAACTGAAAACAAATAAACAAAGAGATAACAAAGAAGGGTTGAGGCTCAGTGTAAGGGCCATAAAAAACTAAAATTTTGAACCCCAGAGTCGAACCTGCGACTTCTGCTGTAAAGCAAAAGCGCGGGCAACTGCGCAAACCTGCTGGGGGAATCAAACCCCACTCAAGCCACCAGGTTGGGTGGAAGCCAACTCTCAAAAGAGAGATCAGCTTTAATTCTCTTTCAACAGCAAAAGCCATTGAATCAATCAGGGCCAGTTCAAAAACTGGCCCAGGGGGCTAGCGGCCCCCAACGGTAGTGGAGCCACCAGCTTCAATGCTATAAATGAGCTGGGTGGCTCCCATTTAGCAATCAATGACTTTTGCTGGGTTATCCAGCAGATCCAGTATCAACTGGGTCTGTTGAATAACTTGGCAAATAAACCAGTTCCTGTTCAACTTAAGTCAACCAGTTCCCCAGAAGTCAATGTTCCTTCTCCAGTCCTACTTTCCAGTCCTAAATTCAATGCCACTTCACCCACTGATGTAATGAAGCATTATCTGCAGGAAGATGTTCTAGTTTCCCCTGCCAATCAAATAAATCCTGCTAAAAAAGATTCCCAAGCCATTGAAACCCCCACAATGCCTGCAGTTTCCAACTGTTTCATTGGGTCAATAACAGGAGAGAAGCCAATCAGCCAGGAATATTCACCAGCAGATTATAATCCCCCTACCCAGAAGCAAGTCCAAACTTCTAATTAACCCCAGCCCCAAATGATTAAGCTAGATATAATTAGTCACCAATCAACTATCAGGGATCCACTCATTGGGAAATCTCTCTCCAATAGAATGAAGGAGAGCTCCCAAGTTGAATTTGACTATAGTGGACCCTACTGGAATCCATATCATTAACATGTGAAGGAGGTGATCAAATAGGCGGAATCTCCCCAATAAGGGAGTGAAATTATTTAGAAGATAATAGACACTGGTGTACCCAAAAAACAACCAGGGGGCCTTGGGGTGGATAATAGGAGGAAATTGTGCAGTTTCAACGTATGGGGCATGGCAGCGGCGTGGTCCAAAACAATACCAAATGGAGTCTTCTGATTTATTGGTGGGAGTTGGTTCAGGAGTCTTGAAGTTAACATTGGCTTGCCCATAGCTGATTAACACACAAAAAGTCCACACAAGGAAGATAAACTTCATGCTGTTGAAGAGGAAACCTTTAAATCTACTAAACAAGTTTTTAGAAGCTGAAAATATAGATTTTTGGGTGATAGGAATAAGAAAATTGTTGGAGAAATTTGGAAAAGGAGAATTTTTCAGTTTAAATACTGAGCTCAAGTGATGGAGGGAGCATTGTGGTTACCAGGTGCATCTGCAAGAGTGATTTGAGAAGTATTGCATTGCAGGACTGCAGCAGACTGCAGCCTGCAATGCAAGAAGAGGCAGGTTGGAATATTGCATTGCAGTATTCTACTTCACTATGGTTGTGGATGGTTTCAGGGGATGGATGTACAGTACTTCTCTGGCTTAGTTGGATTGCTGGTTTTGATTTGTCTCTTGGGTCCATCAATATCTGTTTTGGATGTTTTCTGTATTTAATTTTGATTTGATTGGCTGTTGTCTGTTGTCTGTTGATTGGAGCCAATTTTATATACTGAATTGTTGTTCCCGTTGTTTTTATCATTGTCTGAGGCTTTAGAAACTGAATTTGAACTAGAATTTATATGTTGCTCTTTGTTTTTACATTTGCTTTCAATTTTGCATTCAGAATTGAATAAAACACATTCATTTATCAATTTCAAATGTGTTTTTGAATTGACTAAATTAATGGTTTTGGTTTTGTTTTCTGATTTAGCATTTAAAAAAGCAATTTCTGGTTCTTGAATTGTATTTAAAAGACTCAAGTCTGGTTTCCTATTTTTGTAAGAAATGTAATTCCTTACATCAGCTTACAGCAATCCAACCAATCTCAAGATAAAACCAGACGAGCCAAACCCAGACCCCAGAACTTAAACCAGTCATGAGTCAATCAACCAATCCAATGGCCTAAACTCAGAGAACTTCCCTCCAATAACTCAGTCCAAGATTCTTGGGACCATATCCCCTGTTCTCAAGAATTCCTCCTTCTTCCCCAAAGTACCTGTGACCAAAGGTTGGACTACTAGAGCTCTCCAAGGAGCTACCAGTAGTTGCTTCCAAGGAAGACCAGATGAGTGGTATAAAACCCACTTCCCTATAATCAAGACAGACACAGACAACATTTGATAAAGTGTATGGTCCATAGAGTAGTCTTTGCCTTTCTTCCCCATATTCTTTTATCACCTTGGATAATCCCAAATCAACCAGCTCAGTCATCAGCACTTCAACTAGTAGAAATAATAGAACCTGTAGCAATGGACTACCAGCCAGGGCCCAGCCCTGGACGGGCCAGCAGCTTCATCTCTCCCACTCCTCCTCCAATCCCACAACCTTCTGCTGAGGTTATCTCTTATGACTACAGCAGATATAGGATGATCATCCTGACCATCTGTAGTCTCACTGAGGTTGTAGTACCTCACCTCAATGCCTACTGTCCACTTGCAGCCAATATGCTGTATTTATCCCGCTCCTTGTCCTTCTTGTATTGGGCCTTGGTGTTGCAATACCCTGATGGGTGGACTCCTCCCATGTCGCCTTGGTATGGTCCTACACCTGGCCATGACACTCAGAGAAGAAAATGGTCTGAATGTGGTTGCAAAGTTATAGTATAAAATAGGGAACTGAGCACTAAGATTGCTCAACTGAAACTAAAACTTACTGAAGGTTTAAAACAAGATTCCTATACCAAGAAGAATCAAGCTGGAAATAGTAATAAAAAGGCAAGTATGAACTTCCTGGATCCCTTACAGGACTTTGAACTATTTATAAAGGCATTAAATAGGTTTTTTATTCTATACTTAATAAATCACATGATTTTAAAAAAATATAAAACAAGTTTTGATCAAAATCAATGTCAACTCCAATGTTAGTATTAGGAACATGAAGTGTTACAACTGGGTTGGACAAATTAGTTCCCAAAATTTCTAAAAAAAACACAAGGAGTGCTCATTGAATCATCACAGTACAGATCAAACATCATGGCCATGTTTGGTCCCGCTGGCAAACTGGGATATCACACTTATAAAAAAGGTAGCTAATTTAAAAAACAATTCTAAGTACCCATATAAAGAAACTGTTGGTTCTTTTCTAGATCACTCTTCATTTATTTCACCCCTTGGTAACAAAGTGGCTTCCTAGCATTGTATATTAATCACCAAACTTTGCAATGAAGGTCAACATATTATATTTCTTTTTTATCCCTTCTTGTACTGTTGTTGCCCCCTAACTCCAAGTAATAAACTGAAATTAGTTCATTTGCAACATAAGTATTGATTAACTTTAGATATTTTAATAAAAGCCATCAAGATGAAAAGTTTGTTATTAAATTTCCAGCCTAAAAAAGTTGGCTTTTGCTTGGTTTAGCACAATCTAAATATTTCTCTGTATTAAAAAAAGGTTCCTCAATAAACGGCTGCAGGAATTTTGCAGCTGCTAAGTTTTGTGAGAGAGAGGAGATAAACCAACTAAGCTCATCTCTTATCCCAGGAAAGAATCCACCAGGACACCATCCAGTGAATCACTATAATGGCTACTCAAATAGGGATCCATAAGGATAAAGTGGATGGCATTTGAGGGAGGTAGGCATTTAATCCAATTAGAAGCATATCTTTCAGCAGTCAGGGTGTGGAACCTGGCATTAGAGGGTACTGCATAGCAGAGTCCTTGAGGGAAGAGATTTTCCCAAGATGGGTGTGTAAGGAAGCCAATGCAACTTCTGGGGGGGGGGATCTTCAAGAATTCTTATGGCAGAGGGGAGGTCTTTGTTTTCTGAGGTGAGGCTCTTTACAAAAAAACTCCCCAGTTGACAAAAAAACACAAGCTCTGCCAGGCAGATTATCCAATAAGTAAAGAAGCTGAGTGAGATATTCCCAGCCAAAATGAAATATGAGAACAGGCAAAATTGTAAGCCTGGTAATGTGGTCCACAGTAAGAACAGAACAGAAAGTATCATGATAACCACAAACTTTGTCAGAAGGAACAACATTTATTTATTTACAGAGAATTCCAAGGACTCCAAGGGATTCAAGGTAGAAAATTGAAAAATAAAACCTAAATTTTGGGTTCACACAAGATTTTTGGGAATCTGGGCACTCAAAAAGACACCAGGAGGCAGGAAAACTGCATGAAAGCCTTAAATAAGCCATATATTGACTTCAAAGATGATTTTTGCTTTAAATAAACTGAGGTTCAACTTGAAACAAAATTTATTATGTTTTATAGATTAAGATCCAGGTTTGAACTCAAAATAAAAGGCAGAACTGGTAAATGAAAACTAAAAGCTAATATTTACTTTTGAAGATAAGAGTGGGAAGTCAGAAGGCAGAGGGAAGGAACTAGGGGTAAGGGAGACCAATGTTTTACTAAAATTTTAAAAGGGGAAGAAATTCAAGGACAACAAAGCAAGAAGAAACTTTAAACTATCAATTTTTAATAATATACAAGCATGGACCCACATAGGGGCTGCTGCCGTTTTAAGGGATAATTTTCATGGCTAAGAAATCACCAGGAGTTGGAGACAATTGTGATTATCTACTAGATAAAATTTTCAACCCTGTGTTGGGGGTTGGAAGTTTATAAAATAATTTATGGAACTGCACCTGATTGTCTGTGGGTGTTTGGGTGGGTTGGCATAGGAAATGCCTATAATTCAGAGCAAAATGGGAGCATTGATATAGCAATCAATGATTGATTGTAGAAGATCAGCTGCAAAAGAGGGCAAGCCCAGACCAACAAGCAATTCAAATCAATTAGTATTTATTTCATAGTTATGTGAGGATGTTAATGTTGTAACTGAACCAATGATAGTTTAGTATTTGATTGGGGAAGAAAACAGTCCAATAGAAAGGACAGAAATGAGAGGAATAAAATAAGGTTTTATAAAGCAATATTGTGACTAATATACTATATGGGGAGAGCCACAAGACCACCAAGGGGTGGCACAGTAGCAGGTTCCATGTAAGGTTTGGAGCCAAGGATTAACTTGTGCTAGGATCAGCAATTTTGAATTGGTAGTGCTCCTAATTAGGAGATAGTGCCTGCAATTCAACTTTGTCTTCAGATTGATCCATGTTTTTAGATATGCCATAGAGCAACTCATCAAGTGCCCCTGTGTATTGTGAGATACGTTGGCAGGCAAGAGGGGAATCTTGGTTGCAACACCCCCTTGCCCCCTGTTTGTTGTCAGGTACCAGAAACAGAACTTGTGGGAGGTCTGGAAAGGTTCACACAAAGAATCTTTGTGTGGGGATGACACAGCAGGGGCGCAAGCAGTCATGATGGAGTGTCTTGATGTTTCCTTGGGCATCTTCAAGCTGGTAGGTATGATTGTCGTAGACAGTTGCCACCTTGAAGGGTCTGAGGTGGTTAGGTTCCAATTTGGCCAAGTTAGGATTAAGGGCGTAGACATTATCACCCACAGCATATTTTGCCTTGAGGTGTTTAGTACCCCCTTGATCCGCTCCTTCTCTATGTTGCAAGCTTTGGTGTGCTATTGGCTCAGGGAGGGGGTAGTTACAAGGGGAGGCTTCCTGGGAACTGTGGACCGTAATTTCCCTTGTTCTACCCTGTCAGACCATCAGGAGTCCCAAAGGCCAAGGCTCTGGGGCTGAAACCTGTACCACAGTTGATTCTGGCTTGTAAAATAAGTAGAGCAGTGGGGAGATGTTCAGTCCAGGTGTTATTTGTGTCATGAATGTCTTTGTTAACATTCTTGACAACAACTTATCAACATTTAAAGGATCAGAAGTTATTCCCCCTTGGTTTGTCTCTGGAACTCCTAAAAAGAATGGGTTAGTAAGTAATATCTGCTCTTTATCACCTTCTTCTTTGAAACCGGAAATGGCCTTCAATTCTGTTGTTTCAGCACCAAAATTCAAACCCGGGTTGCTTTTTGACCTTGTTGATAAAGATTTATCTAAAGTTAACATTAACTTAAATTTGATCCAATCATTACCTTACAAACTTACTTCCAGCCAATCAACAATCAAAAACGTTGATTTGAAATGTTTAGAATCCACGCCCGGTGACATTGGCAATAGTGTTGAAGCTGGTGATTGTCTGTGTCTGGTTTTGGGTCCTTTGGCTGCTGTTCCTTCTGTTGTGCTCCCTGTTTCACCTCCTGGTCCTCCAGTTTCTGTGGAGGATCTCCAAACCAGCCAAGGCCATGCCAAGTAATGAAGGGTCAAGTTAAGAATTACACTACTTTTTATTGAAGAGTTAAGAAAACCTTAGGAAATAAGTTAAAAATCACCAGTTTGAAAGTCTAACTGCTAAATCTCCAGCTTATCTCCAATTGATCTCCAACTTCCCAAACTCCTTTTCCCATATTATTTTGCTAATATGCTATAAAAAGCTGGTAAGCTCCCTTTAAGTATTTGTTCAATCAATAAAGTCTTCATTCACCTAAGTGACTGTTGTTAATTTTTATTCTTAAACAACCTCTAAATTTCCAAGGCCATGAAATTGTCCAAGACTCCTCATGGGGAGTGGCTTGGGTATAAATGGTTACTATGGTTTGCTTTGTCTTTGATGGTGTTTGCTAGCGTCTCAATAGGCTCCCGCGCTGATTCTGGTACAACTGCAGACTCCCAATTCCTGGATAGATCTTGGTGTTGCGTGATTCCAGGAGTCTGGTATACAGCAAGTCCCATCTCCGCAAATCCCCCTGTGTGTGAGGAGACTAAGTTTTATGGTTCTCCTCCTTTGGTGAACAAATCTCAAGTGTTTTGTCCTTTGGCTTTGGCCTTTTTGTTAAGTTATCTTGGCATGTACTTTTTCCTGGGCCGCTTTAATCCTCTCCTAGGTTGGTACTGACTCATTGGAGAGTTATTCCATCTTGGAATGGTTTCTGTACCTGTGGGATCCCTGGTTACGGGATTGAATCCTTCTGCAATTGTTCACCACCTAGTAGGGTTACTTCCTAGTGGGTGGGTGCCTGACAATTTGGGTGCTCCTTCAAAAGTTTGGCAATTATTTGCACCAGGGAGCCATTTTGGTGCTCTAAACATCCATTGGATTGAGAATGGTATGGTGTTGTGACCACTTTTTGAAGAGCTTTCTTGGCATAGTATGCTTTTATCACATTACCTACAAGTTCAGGACCCCCGTCAGTAATGAGACGTTTGGGGCGTCCAAAGCGCACCACAATCTCCTTATCAATGAAGCAGGTGATGGTGGTTGCAGTGTGATTGATGGTTGCCCACACCACAGGCCAACATATAAAGTAGTCAATTGCTGTGATGATATATTTCTTTCCCAACTTGTCTTCAGGTAAGGTCCCAACAATGTCAAGAGCCCACTGTTTGAAGGGTTCCATGGCTTTGATGGGTAGGACCAACTTGGGACAGGACAGGCTTGGACGTGTTCTTTTCACACAGGACACATATTTTGAGAAGGTCCAGGATGTCCTGGCGCATGCAGGGCCACCTAACTTTGTGCCTCATGATTTTTAAGAGGCTACATCCTCTGATTTAACCCAAGGTGTGGTGATAATGCAGGATGGTGTCTCCTTGTTGTGTGGTGGGAATGTAAGGTGTTTTTTCACTTGTCTCTTCCCGGCAGAAGACATTGCTAGCATCAGTGGTAAACTGGCTTTTGTTGTCTTTCAGCTTGGAAATAGTCACAGAATTGAGGCTTTCATAACAAGTGACTTCAGGACGCAGGTGAGCATGGGATAGTCTGGTTCCAAGCCATCATCTCCTGTGATGGACACTACATACAGCCTGGAGAGAGTGTCAGCTGTGACCATCTCCTTTCCAGGTTTTTATTTGATGCACAGCTGGTACAGGGACAGACCTTTAACCCATCCTTCCTGATGTTGAGCCAAGTTTGACTGGGTATTGAAGTACTGAAGAGACTTGTGATCTGTCAAGACTTGGAGTGGGAACATGGCCCCTTCCAGTTACCAGCGCTGTTTCTTGACACTGTGCACAATTGTTGCTAACTCTTTATCATGTATGGTGTAAAACTGCTATGAGTTGGTGAGCTTCCTGAATTTTTAGGCCACAGGAAGGAAGATAACTTTATCGGTTTCCACTCTTAACACTTCCCCTATGGCTCTGTTAAAGGTGTCAGTTTAGAGTTCATACTGGCAATTCTGATTGGGGAATTATAGTACAAGTGCGGTTGTAAGCCTCTGCTTCAACTTCTCAAAGGCCTGGTCTCTGGCAGGTGTCTATAGGAAGCATTGTTTGGTGTTTAAAAGTTTGGTGAGAGGTGTAATTAGTTCTATGCACTTGGGGATGAACTTTTGCACATAGGCAATCATGTCCAATAATGTACACACCTGACCCACATCAGTGGGAGATGGCATGCTTGTGATTGCCTTTATTTTGGCAGGGTTGGGCTCCATTCCTTGGACAGAGATGATGTGCCCCAAGAATAGAAGCTCTGACCAGAGAAATTCACATTTAGAATACTTGGCCTTTAACTGATGTTTGCAAAGGGTGTCAAGGACAGCACGGAAGTATTGGAGGTTTATGGTTTGATTCTGACTGAAGACAATGATGTTTTCAAGGCACACAATGACACATTTTCCAATCAGATCCTCAAATGCTTTGTTCATCAACATGAAAAAGGTGGAGGGAGAGTTGGTCATTACAAAGTTCATGACATAACACTCAAACAACCTTTAGCGTGTGTAAAAGGCAGTTTTTGCCTCATCCCCAGGCACAATGCAGACCCAGTTGTACCCTGCGGTGAGATCAATCTTACTGAAGACCTTTGCACCCAGGGGCATATCAAACAGGTTATCAATCAGCGGCAAGGGGTAATTTTTTTGACTTTCACCTAGTTTAGTGCACAATAGTTGGTTACAAGACAAAGGGACCTATCTTTCTTAGCTACAAAGAAGACTGCAGCCCCATATGGTGAGAGGGAGAGGCAGATGAAGCCCTTATTGAGCGCGTCCATGAGGTGTTGATAAAGGGTTTTGTCTTTCTTGGGCATCAAACAATAGAGGGGCTGTGCCTTGGGCAGCAACCCTTGTAACTGGACAACATGTTGTATTTCTATTGGAGGAGGCAGTTGATCTAGCGTTTTGCTGAATACGTCCTTGTATTCCTCAAAAAGCAATATTAGTGCTGGTGGCGGCGTTGTGACCAAGGGGGAGGTGTAATGGGTTCAGAGAGGATGAAATTAACTGAGCATTGGTTATAGTCTAGCTTCTCCCCTTTGAAATCATAGGTGCCTGTCTCCATGAGCAGTACAAACACAGTGTCATGGAGTGGTTTGTTCATTTTAGTGGGGTGAATTTGGAAACCTACCCTGTTTCTGTTGAGTGTAATCATAGAGGTGTCCCAGTGAATATATGGTTGATTATGTTGGAGCCAGTTGAGTCCAGCAATGACATTGTGGCTGAGACCCGCCATGATTGGCCCAGAGAGCTTAAACTGAACGTTCTCTATTTTCACAGAGAAGAGTATTGTCTTGTGTGCGATAGCCTCCCTACAGGAGTCAGTCACATGTACTGCCTTGAAGCAACTTGGTACTTGGTCTAGCTGTTGGGAGTCTGTGAATTCATGGTTGACCAAGGTGTGATTGGCCCCAGTTTCTACCAAAAGTTTGTGGGTGTTCCCATAAAAATGTAAGGGATAGGCCAAGCAGGTGATTTTATTTGATAAATGACTGGATTGGAGGACAGGGTTGTCACTGTGGACTTGGAATATGTCCAGGGTCTCCACTTTGTGCACGCTGTAGTTGAAGGGATTCTTGGCAAGGAGAGATTGGGAGTGTGGGTCAAGCAGGGTTGCAGAACCTCTTGTATCTACAACCCCCAGGCTTTTCCCAAGTCCTTGATTTGAGCCAACTTAAGCTCCTCCTTGCAAGGGCGCTTGGCCACATTCTCCTGCTGACAAGATTGGCGGTGGCCTACTTGGTTGTGGGCGCTGACAGGCACAGGACAAGGTTGGGGGAGTATCATTGAATCTTTGGAATCCCATTGAGGCCTGGTTGTTAGTTTCTGCAATGGCCTTGTAGCAGTCATCAACAGAGGTGCAGCATCCTAAAGGGACCTATTTATAGATGTGGGGCTTTAGCACATTGATGATGAGGGTGAGTAGCATTGAATTTCTGTCAGTGATGGCTTCAGGGACGGCGTCAGGTGCTTGCTGCAAGGCAATGAGGTACTCAGGGATGCTGCCCGTCTGTCTGATAGCAAGTAGAGGAGTCCCCACTACAATGAGCAAGAAGGTTTTGCTGTAGCGGGATCTAGTGGCGTCCCTAAAGGTGGTCCAAGTAACTTTGTATTCTTGACTGGCCCAGTTGGTAAAATATACTGCAGCAGGCCCATGAGGTGCCCAGAAGCAGTGGCTACCCACATGGGCTCAGGTACTTGGCAAATGTGGAGGCGGTTTTCTGTGGAGTGGAGCCAACTGACAATGTCAGCCCCTTCCACGTCACCCATGAAGGACTCAAGTTGGAGGTTCAGCATATGTTGCAAGAGGTCTGACTGTGGCAGCATGGCACTGGCGTCATGTTGCCCTAGGCGGAGACAATTGTAAACGCTGGTGAGTACCAACTGGTCCTGGTAGATAACATATCCCTTGGGGATGTCCCCATCAGGGATAGGGAGGAAAGTTTCCTGGTGTGGAGTAGCCATACAGCCCAAACTCTGTCCTTTCTTGGGGGAATTTTCTTATAGGTAGGTTGTCAACCTACTTCTGCTATCACTGTTACAACTGAATCAATGATAGTTCAGCATTTGATTGGGGAAGAAATCAGACCAATAGAAAGGACAAGAATGAGAAGAATAAGATAAGGTTTATTAATCAATATTGTGACTAATGTACTATATGGGGAGAGCCACAAGGCCACCAGGGAGTGGCACAGTGGCGGGGTCCATGTAAGGTTTGAATCCAAGGAATAACTTGTGCAGGGATCAGCAAATTTTGAATTGGCAGAGCTCCTGATTAGGAGATAGTGTTCACAATTTGACATTGCCCTCTGGATGATCCATACCGTTAGATACATTGGCAGGGGAGAGGGGAATCATGGTTGCAACAGCAGCATGATTGGTTGATAAACTAGGCATTAATGTTACATTATACCTGTCAAATAGATAGATTAACTGACCAATATATCTTGAAGAGATATTGCTTGGATGTACTAATACCAAGACAATTGTCCATTTAGTTCCAATGTCTGAAGTGTTTGCATGACTTTATCCATAATTAATTGATACTAGAGCTTCTATAGTTTGTGCTAAAGCTTTTCTACAAGGCCTGGTTGAGCTTTAAGAGGAGTTGAGGCTTAGCTAGTGTTCATATTTATCCTATACAGCTCTCCCCTAACTTTATAAATGAAGGATTGAGCTTCACACAGGATATTTAAAGTTTGTTATATGTTACTGGATAGTTGACGGCCAAGTCCTACCTTAGTCTTTAGTAAGGATTTTTTGCCACGCTGGGTGTACAAAAAGTAAAGCCTCTACCAGCACAGTTACAACATGTATACAGCACAACATAGTTTGCACCTACCACCCTAAGCAAGTGTGTCAGAGATACAGTCTTGGGCGGCTGGCACATTGCTTTCAGGGGTAACTCAGGCCAGGTTTCTTGCGGGCAATGCCCACCACAAGAGGGGAGCTAACTTTAAAAGGTATGAGGCCAACTTCCCCACCCAAGACCACGGGCCGGCAGCCGGGATTATAGTGTCAATTGCCCCTGTGAGGGTGATGTACAAAATCCCAAACAGCTTGCCAGAATGGTTGGTTGGGAGGTCAGGTGCAGAAGCAGGCATGGGTTTTGGTGTCACGGGCGGCTCCATGGTCAGGTTGTAAGCAGGGAGATAATTGAATTTCCCTCTGAACAACTTGGGTATTGAGAATATCCACGGGCCTTGTCGGTTGTATCTAATAGCGGATTGTATGCAGGCCAGGGGATCAAGTTTGAGTATCTTTTCCAGGGTGTATTCCTTGTATTCAGACTTCAGAAGGTAATCAGTAAAGTGGATGGGTCCAAAGGGTACACCAGGAGGGCAGAAAACAGCGGGCAGTGGGGCAGGCGGGCCAGAAGATCTCGAACTGAATTGGTAGATAGCAAATACAAAATAAGGCAATAGCTGTGTGAGCCAAAATAACATAACCTTTATTCAAAAATGGCAATAAGTTTGAAGCGCAGGGTCCTTGGTTCTATATAGTACCCCCTCCAAATCTAACATTTCCCATGGGGGGTTCATCAAGGCATTGGGAAGGCCAGGGCTCGGGGAACTGGGTGCTTGGATCAAAAGGCGGCAAAATGGCACTCAGCCTGGGAGTTCTTTCATTGGTCCAGAATCTTGGATTGGCTGTTTGATTGTCTCATTTTGGTGTCAAGGTCATGGGACCAGGCCGTAGGCCCATGCCTCTTTCTTGGGTTTGCTCTTGATTGGTTGTTGGCATAGACTTCAAGTTCATGAGGCTAATAGTTGCCAACTCAGTACCTCCATTAGGCGCAGTGATTAATCCTCCATTTGGTGCAATAATGCCTTTGGTTTGGCTCTTTCTACCACATGGGTCAATATGCTTGGTGTCAGCTTGCGGGGGCTCAATCCCAGGAAAACGTAGGCAGGCAGTCCCGCGGTCCACAGGCTCAGCAGCCCAAAGGAATCTAGGTTTGGGGTTTGATTCCAGCTCCCGGGCCCAGGTTTCTAGGGAGGAATAATTGTCAATCCTGACAAAGCAGTAGATTTGAAAGATAGAATGGGTTGTTAGCCAAGTTAATCAGTAAGTTTTCTAGCAGAAATTATGTTCTCTCTACTGGGGTTCTTCCAACCAAGTTGATTGATTTTTCTCACTTGAGTAAGTTGGAGCCCAGGAAAGTTTCCATCCTGGCTGGTTTATGGTCATAAACTAAATTTGGTCATCAGTAAATCAGGGCCACACCTATTGATTTCACATAAGGTACAAAAAAAGACAGCTTAAACATGAAGGAAGAAAGATCAATCAATTCAACAAAGGAAAGGAAAGATTCAAAAGTTGGAGCACCCCAAGTTTTGATATGCTTAGTAGGAGATAAAGTTTGGACTGTCAACCATGACCAACACAAACTAGACCCTAGTTTAATAGGACCAGGTGTTTTATGGGAAGATAAACCATACAACTACCTATTTCCTCAAAAGATCAGAACATAGACTACTCTCAAGCTGCTTTATCACAGAAGGCCCAGAATTTGCAAAGCAAGGCAGTCACAAAGAGATTCCTACATATCTGTATCCAAGGACTAGTCAGATGAATACTGTGCTTGCCTCCTAAATACCCCCAATAGGGTACCCAAGGCTCCAAATTTCAAGACCCCAGGGGGAGATTTCACATCACCCTTGATTGACCCTCCCAGGAAATCTTTCTCCCAAGAAATGGCTTGGTTGCCAAGTGAGAGGCAGTGCTAAAAATCCAAACCAGGGATTACAGCATCTTCACCCGTCCAAGTTCCACAGGGATCCAGATCTTCAAAAGCCCCCTGGATGACATGATCTATACATGGATACTGCATGATAATTCACCTGGATTTATAGCGCCCTTCCTCTATACTCAGTAAAGATACCAGCTCTTTGTAAATTCTCCTGCTTGATTAGTATCATATACATCTCACAAGTATATACTCCCCCAGCAATAACAGCTATGCCCCCTTCAGAGGGCAGGTTGAATATTAAACTTCCCCAGGGACATTGGTCAGCATCCCAAGACTTTATACCAGCCAGGTGGATCAAAGCTCCCCAGGAGAAGTTGAAGGGAGGAACCAGCAAGCCTTTCTAAGCACCCCCAGTCAACTCATATTTCTGCCAGGGAAAAGGATCAATGATCCCCTACACCTTAGATTGCCCAAAGCAATCTGGAGCTGAGGCTCTAGAGGCAGAAGCTTCAGAAAATGCTGGGGTGGGTTTAAGATCCAGCCAGCCAGCTGGCAGGTAGCTCCTGATTGGGGCCTAGATACCAAGAAAGCTCTGGGTTGCTCTTGGGCAGCCCATCCATACCAAGGATAAATGTGCCACCCCACATCATCACTTAAATCAAGGCTGCTGGGAAGGTGCACAACAACTCAAAAAGGCTGACTAGTTGCAGATAAATCTGATATTTAGAATACAGCTGGCTGACTCCAGGGAAATCCAGAAGGGCTGAGCCGTACCCAAAGGCACCTAGAGATAGCTGGGGGCAGGCCAGGAAGAGAGGGGGTGCTGAGGACGCCCACAAGGGCAATATCCCAAACAACCTGGGGTGCAGATATCAGGGATCCAGATTGCCCTCCCCTGCATTGAGAGATATCTCAGCAAGTTGCCCTTGGTACCCCATGAAAGATCCAGAAGGGGTCTACAGGGACAAGGCTTGGGATAGAGAAGATCAGGAGCCTTGCACCACCCCCCTTCAAGGTGGGGAAAAGTAAACATGATCCTCAAGGCAACGTTCAACTGAGTATTGAAGCAACATGCAGGCCTAAGTCATACTTGAAGCTAAATGGGCTTGTTGAGACCCAGTGTCACGGCCCATACTAGAGTCCGGCTGGACTCCCACAGGGGAGGCAGGCCGGGCCTGAAAGGCCATGTACACAATAGGCACTATGCGGACCAGGTAGTTTAGAGAAGTGGCTAGGGGGTGCTAACTCCCAGTATGGGGCACAACTTGGTTGGCCAGCCTCAATACTGTGATATAGAAAAACCCCAGCTTGCTAAAGTCCTGGGTGGGAGGCGCGTCAGGGAGAGGAGGGGCAGTTGGAATATCCTTCATTACTGGTGGCAGATCCAGGTGATGGGGATGGAAATACTCCTGGACAAGGGTGTGGGGTAATTTGGCAAGGACAAAAGGAGTATGGCTGGGAGAATATGGGTATGCAAGTTTGTATTGAGTAGTGGATTCACAAATAGATGCAAAGAGAATAATTAAACTTGAGCAAAAATAGACAATTCCTGCAATAAGATAATAATTTCTAGGCATAAACTTGCTTTATTAAGATGTCAACAGTGTGGAGGGCTTCTCCCTCTCAATACTTATACTTACTGAAGATTCTGTGGCCTTTTGTGCCACCAGATAACTGATGGCATCATTTGGAGTTGGATTTACAATTTTAACCGGAATTTGCATGCTTGGCCAAGAGGGTGAGATCTCATTGGCTGCTATAACATGAACCTTTTGAAATTTGCAGCAAGGAAAGTTGCTACAGTTATTTTTAGCTCCCGCAATGAATCAATTGTCTGATTGCGCAATCAAACAATCATGCTCCTGATGTACCATTTCCCAATAGGTAGGTGGCCCTAATTTGATAACAGGCTCAATTCCAGGGATTCAAGGCTCGTGTGCCTCTCAAATCCCAGGCCATTTGCTAGTCAAAAGGGGGTATTTTGCTCTGGGAGGTGCTTTGTGGGGGTTTCCAAGCTGCATGTTTAATCACCTCTAAGGAGTCCAGCTGACTGTCCAGGGCAATCTGGGCCCTGACACCCAGGGTAAGATATGGGTGGTCAGGTATGCTAGATGATATCAACAAACTCAGTGACCCATATGAAGCCTGAGGGGAGTACCCCATTAAATCCACCTAAATTTGGGGTGCTGACCTTAACCATCCAGATGATAAATGGGAGGGGATGGCAAGCTTTAGGATCAATACCAGAGATGAATCAACGTTAAGGGTGCAGATTCACCTGGAATGATAGACTTCCAGGTGATTAGCAGCCCACCCCCACAAGGTTAAGGCTATAATGGGGATCCTGAGCAAGGAATCATCCCACTGATTTAAAGGCCAGAACTTCTCACTGCAGGTGGAGGGAATCAACTTGCCAGCAGTAATATCAAAGCATACCTCATGGGGATGGAAATGAACTTGCTTCTGGCAACTCATATTCCAAGAAAATGGGAGAGGCAAGTGATACGGTGGGTTAATGCTTGGTGCCCACCAGGTTCCCAACACCCTTATTTCTAGGGGATGATATTTAATACGATGGCATTGTTCAGGACTTTTAGGGGATGAGCTTTCTATAAGAAACTGGAAACTATGTCCCAGCACTGAAGGTTGGTGGCTAGAAATAAGGGGGTTGGGAATGAGGTGGGTACTACTATTTGAGCACTCTAAGCAAACTGTTGGCAGCAACCCCTACAAGCTGAGGTGGCTTACTGTCACAGTAGGTTCCATAATGCCAGGTATTGTCTGTCCAAGTAAGAAGGCACAGAAGGCACAGAACGCCGGAAAACCTATATCAAAATTGACCAAGTTAACGGATTTAAACCAAACAGTTGATCAAAAATGGGTCACGACTGCTCCAGTTTGCCAGCTGAAACCAGCTCCCCCTTGTAAACTGACGTTGGTAAATTGACGTAATATGAGGGTCACCTGATATAAGCTCGTTAATCAGCATGGTTGTCAGAAACTGGTCACGCAAGGGTTCTTTGCAACCTGGACTAGATACTTACTTGAAGATGCCAAAGGAATAGGAGATCAAGACTCAGGTGGTATTGCTTAGTCAATTTTTCTGGTATATATTGAATAATTTTCCCTGTTTCAACTCTAAGAGTTGAGTCCTTCTAAATTTACTCAATAAAAATCAATTATCCCAAGTTCTAATTTTAAATTTTAAAAATGCATCCTATGCTTGGGTTGTTGCAGTATATCCTGTACAATCTGATTCTGAACATAATCATTTCAGGAAGATGGGGCCCAGCATCTGGAACTTTGTTGTTGGCGCCGCAAAATGTTAATTTCATGCCAGCCAATTTTGTAGCTCCTCCCCCCATTCTGGAAAATGAAAATTGTGTCACTTCTCAATGCCCAGAATTCTACGCTGAAGATGCATTGATGCTTTCCCAGGTCATTTATCTTGGTTTACTCTGGTTAGGATTGATTGTTCTACTTAATCCTGGAGTTTCAATTGGAAATTTCACAAAAATATATTTAAAGCCACATTGGTGGTTAATCATTGATTCTATGTGGATTTAGGTGGTAATTCCCCATCATTTAGAAGCGACTTCATATTACCCAGTGATTTCTGTCACATTACTCAACTCTTCTACGTCTGAGTTTTTGGAAGCAGTTTGTCATGAATTTGTGTTTCTTTTCTCCTGCTCCGTCAAGATATCTGCGTTTACCATGTTTATTTGTATCAGTTCATTTCTGAATTTTCAATTTGGGCTTTTTTTAATTTATGGTTTACATCTCTGGTTGCAGTTTTAAAAACTGGATCCTCTGTTTCCTATTTCCGTTGTGTCATGTCATTTTGGCGCCCAGATTATTTTCCTGCCCCACCCACTGATGAAATTTTTTGTGAAGTTTTGTCAGCATTATCATTTTATTCCGGCTCTAGCCTTAGTCAAAAATCCCAAGTTTACCATGTGATGACAAAGGTTTCCAAAGATGCTTGAGAATGGTTGCTGTCCGCGGTGGAGCGCAATCCACGTGTCTTAACTGAGAGTGCATCTCTATACCCTTTGTTAAAAAATTTGTGTGTATCTATTGAGGAGCTCAAAGTATATTGTAAGCTGTGCGCCTTCCATCAGGGCACAACTCTGCTTTTGGTATTCCTTCCTCAGTTTCTTACCTATTGTTGTACAATCAATGTTCCCAAGGTTAACAAACTCTCAGTGTTGTGGTTAGCAGTTGACCAGACTTCCCAGGATTTGGCGGTTTGGGATTCCCCATTAACCACAACTGAGGCCCTGGTAAGCCAAATCCTTTCTCTGGTCTCAAATCTGTCTACTTCCAAACAAGGTGTGTTGGTAATTCAGGATAAACCTGCTGCACACTCTTGGTTTTCTGGTCCTTGCTCCTTGGTAGTTACTTCCAACCAAAGCCAAGATTGTTCTCTCCCTAGCTTGTCTCAGCTACAATTGGCGGTGGTGAACAAACCCAGTGATGCAAAGGAGGTCCCCGTAGTGTCTGTTCCTGATAGTTCCTTGGCAATGCTTCAGCATGTTGTACCTGCAAAATCTTCTGTTATTACGTCTGAAGAGTTGCCCCTCGTTCCCATTGATTGTGATAACCCTGTTCTTCCAGCTGCTGTTCAAGAAATGATCAAGCATTACTTCCAGGAGCATCCTGCTTCCTTAGCTGCCGTCTGTACTGCCAATGAAAAACAAGACCCTGCCAAGAATGCTACCTTTGCTGCAAACAAATCCACTTCTGGTTACTTCTTGTTTCATGGTAGTATTGATAATGGTCAGACTATCTATCAGCCAGCCATCTTGTTAGATACAGGTGCTTCCAAAAAATTTATGAGTGTGGAGACTGCTGACTTGCTACAACTCAAGTACCATCTGGGGATGCTTGTTAGGGGTGGAAATTGTCAAATGTTTCCCTCTTTCCAGTTGAAGAAGCCAGTCACTTTTGTAGTTGCAGGTCAGTCTTTTACTGCAAAGTTTTCTGTTTGCCCTACCCTTATGTATCCTATCATTTTGGGAGTGAGTTGGTGGAGAGATCATAATGTATCAACCTTACTGGAGAAAAATGAGCTACAGGTGGAACACTCCTCGGGTATAACTATTAGTATTCTGCTGTTGGATATGTCTGAATCTGAGCAATCATCACAGACCATACAATTGTTTCCTGTCCCTGTCCCTGTAAGTTTGGATTTACCGGCATGTTTGCAACCCTGGTCCGCGGCATTTGACGCCACCAGAGGTGAGGTCCTTCCCAAGAACACTCAGTTTGACTTTGACTTTAAGGTCACTGTTGATCTGATCAGAATTGCGTCTCCTATTTACCCTTTAACCTTGAAGGAGGATGCATGTTTGGAAGAGTGGACTTGTGACATGTTGGCAAAAGGAAACATTTTTAAGAATGCTTTGTTGATCTGCTCTCTGATATTATTTGTTCAGAAGTCTGATGGGTCCCTTTGTCCTTGTGTTGATTACAGGAATTTGAATAACATTACAATTCTGGATCCTTATCCTTTACCTCTCAAAGCACAGATCTCTAGGTGCGTTGAGAAGGCCAATGTATTCTCAAAACTTGATCTGTTGAATGCTTTCAATCAAATCAGGATTGTAGAAGAAATGGAATGGTTAACAGCATTCAGAACTAAGAAGGGTATCTTCCAGTTCTGCGTAATGCCTTTTGGATTGAAGAATGCCCCGGCTTGCTTTCAGCGGTTAATTGATTCAGTCCAGGGAGATCTCCTAGGTGTTTGTGCCATTGTATATATGGATGAAATCTTGGTGTTTCTCTGGATGAGGAGTCCCATAAGGCCCACTTGTCAGCAGTTGTAGAGCGCATTCTCCAAGAAAAATTTGATCATCAAAAGAAGTAAGTGTGAATTCTTTAAACATAAGGTTACCTTTCTGGGTAATATTATCTTTGAGGATGGCCACACCATTGCCCCTTACAAGGAAGCTGCGGTTTGCGAGTATGCTACACCTGTGACAGTATCTCAACTTTGTAGTTTCCTGGGTACATGTATGTTCTTGAAGCAATTCACTCCCCACTTGTCTGAGGTGGCCGCCCCTTTATATTCGGCTAGTGGAAAGACAACTTTAGTCTGGACGCCTGAATGTGCAAGTGCCTTCTCAGCAATCAAGGCTCTTTTGTTGTCCTCTCCAGTGCTAAGACATGTGGATCCTGAGCTTCCTTTTGTGGTTTCTACCAATGCATCTAAATACGCTGTGGCCGGTGTGCTGTTGCAGACGGCTAGTGACGGGATTGAGAGACCTGTAGGGTTTTTTCCCAGAAGATGGAAGCTCAAGAACACAACTACATGATTTACAACAAGGAATTGTTAGCTGTTGTGGAATTTTTAAAGCACTGGCATCACCATCTCATGTTGGCACGTCATCCATTTGTAGTAAGAACTGACCACAAAGCTCTTCTATATTATTGAAAACCCAGAGTTTTTTCAGGTTGCCAATCCAGATGGCATGGTGATCTGACAAGATACAAGTTCTGCTACAAGTTTATTAAGGGATCTGACAATCAATTGGCCAATGCTTTAAGCAGGAATCCTTCCCATCTCCCAGATGCTAGTATGGACACCGAGTTTAACACACATACTATGATTCCGGACAAGGCTGTAGTGCATTTTTTATTGCCTCCGCCGGCTACGTTGGCCACCATGTCCTTAGCTGAGGGCGCAGACCTGGAATTGTATTCCAAAGTTAAGTTCCTGAAACCTTTGTCCAAAGGTTATGATAGGCTATTGGAGCTAGCATGTGCAAACCCAGTAGGTCAGCCTCAGGGTTATCATAATATTGGTCCAGTCCTATATCATCAAGGTCGCTTGTGGGTCCCTGAAGGCACTATTTGGGATGAAATCATGGAGGCTAATCATACCTGTCCAACGGCTGGTCATCCAGGGAAAAACAAAACAGTGGAACTTATCTGCCGCCAGTTTTCCTGGAAAGGTTTGACTGTGCAGGTAGCCGCTTTTGTTCAAGATTGCCTGGTATGTGTTTGATCCAAGGCCAGTCAGAATAAGACTACTGGTTTACTGGTCCCACTTCAGCCTGCTGTGGGTCCCTGGACGTCTGTGTTGGTGGATTTCATTGGCAAGCTTCCCAATTCCAATGGGTTTAATGCAATCATGGTGGTAGTTGATTATTTCACAAGGATGGCACACTTTGTACCTTGCTCAACCACAATTACTTCAGTGGAAACCGCTAGGCTATTTGTGAACAGAATCTTCTCTCTACATGGCATCCCAATGGAGATTGTAAGTGACCGTGGTCCTCAATTTATTGCTCAGTTCTGGGAAGCTTTTACTGGAATCCTTGGTATCAAATTGTGCCGCTCTACTGCTTTCCACCCCCAATCTGATGGACAAACGGAGAGTGTAAACCAAAGTTTGGAGGTCTACCTATGCTGCTACACCAATGCATGGCAAGATGACTGGTGTGATAATCTACCCATGGCAGAGTTCACATATAATAACGCCCCGCACATGTCAACTCAAGTATTGCCATTTTATGCCAATGTGGGTTAAAATCCTTCTTCCAACATGGGCCCTTGTTTGGTTAGCAATGTGGAAGCTGCAACTGATCAAACCGCTGAATTGAAGCGGGTCCATCAGGAGCTCCAAGTTACTCTCGCCGCCGCTGTGACAACTTACAAGGAATACACAGATTGCAAGCGCCAGGAAGGTCCAACTTACAGGCCAGGTGATCTAGTCATGATTAATGCTTGCAATATGAAACTTAAGGTTCCCTGTTGCAAATTGGGTCCCAAGCAAGTTGGTCCCTTCAAGGTAGAACATCAGATTGGTCCCTCCGCCTATCGGCTAGATTTACCTCCTGTGACAGATCCAGGCCTAACCAGTCCATCCTGCCATTATTCTGCCCTTGACTCTTATTGCTATTACCTTCCTGGGACAAAGCTTTGAGGAGCTTTGCCTCCAGGGAGGCAATTTTATTGGATAACACTTTATTGTTGTCCCGCCAACAAGCCATGATTTCAACGCTTTTTTTCTCTCATGCTCTCAACACCTCAATTTCACAATTTGCCATCTCTTTTACTTGTTGCAAGATTTCATCCCATCCTACCAACAAGTTCCAAGCATCCCAAGCATAAATTTGGTTCCCTTGGGCGGGAGTCCCTTCCTTTGCAAAGTAATCGGAATACAGCTCTTTGAACGCAGCCTTTACTTCTACTAAAGATTTGGCAGGAACAGTCCTAGTGACCTCCAGGCTGGTCCAAGCTACTTCCAATGTACTTGTAGGAACCTCCTTTCTTGCTGCAGTGGTTTACACACAAAGGACCCCAAACTTGGCTCTCTAAAATTTTAACAAAGAAGGCATGACAATTGAAAAATAGGTGAGAGGAAAGCGTCGAAACCGACAATGAATATATTTTATTAATATTTAACTGTTTTTGCTTATATACCATTTGGGGCATACACAGCTGAAAACCCCTCTGGTTCCTGAATCAACCAATGATTTGTGTCACTTGGTCTATGACATTTGAGTCATCCAACATAGATATTTACCTAAAAGATCACCAGCAATTCTCAACCTATGAAAATTGATCTACAATGGGCAGAAGTCACCTGACTCCATTCAACCCAATGTACCAATTTGGCATGGAGCTTCCCCAGCTCCCAGCGCTAAAACCCTGTGGATTGCACATCCTAAACTCAGCTATCAGTGTCCCAACTGGGAACCAGCTGATCAAACCTGAATTCCTAGGCATCCTTGCCTTTATTTAGTCATTTTTGTATTTAATGGTTTTTTGCCTTAAAACCCATTAAACTGCTTCAAAAATTGAACCAGGCGCCACTGCGGCGCCCAGCAATTTCCCCAGGTGGCGCCCCAGCGCCTGAAAAAATTTGATAGCAGCGCCTTGGCACATATCAAATTCATTAGGCGGCGCGGTGGCGCTTCTAATCCAATAAATTTGCCAACACGGCGCTTTTAACCCTAATTCCAGGGGTTTTCCCATGGTTAACCTTAACCAAACTTCTTGACAAAGTCAAGGCCATTTTAACATAATTAAATCCTCATTAATTATATCCCGTATTTATTAATTAATCTTCCTGATTAACTAACCCATTTTGAGACGCCTAGTCTCCAAGATTGATTTGGCCAATCTTGCCTCAATTCTTTTAGTTAGCCTAACCTAACTAAACATCCATATTCTGTTCTTTTATTAAACATAGATATCCAGTTTCTAGGAGCCTTTCCCTCAAGAATTCCAAACAAACCTATCTATATGTAATAAACAGCAAAAACAGAACATCTTTATATTTTGGAGCATTTGGGACATTATTTTTCTTGTTATGCCTAGGCGCCAGATTGGTTATTTTATAACTTAATCACATTATTCATATTCAAATTATTCAGAAAGAGTAAAATATAATCAATCCCAAATATTTAATTGATCTTGGGCTTGGGTGATTTTTTAAAAAATAATTCATTGATTTTATAATTGAAAATTGCAACTTATAGTACTACTGAAAATATCTTAAGTGCTACTACAAACCAAAAATATTTATGATGAGTTGCATGGGAGAGTAATAGCAGCCCCAAAGCTATAAATGCTATTACCCTATCTTTGGCTCATCATAAATATTCTTAGTTTGTTTCAGAAAAAAAGGTTGTTGTTTTTGAAAGACTGATAACTCTATTTAAAATACACCCTCTAGTAAGCTGCCCTACTTCATGAACTTGCCCCAATACACTACTAGCATCTTCTGATATTTTTGTTTCTCTGGTATCATCACGTGATTTCAAATGATAAAATATCTCAGAATATTCTGAGAAGCTTTCAAATGTTAAAGGTGAAGTATATAACTTCCCATCTTTCATCAAATATGAAAGATTAATGCGCAGATTTTTAACTTCAAGCTCTCTTTTTATAGGCCTAAATTTCCTTTCATAAATATAAAAAAATGCTTTTTGGGAAACAATTGAACCAGTTAAAGATGAATTGTATAATTCTTTTCTTCTTTCTTCTTTCTCACAAATATTTTTTAGATCATTAATGTTGTTAATATAAAGTACATTTTCTTTTTCCTTTAAATTTTTTGATATTACACCAAAGTGACCATCAACAATGCTTTTTCCATGGCATTCAACAAAACGGTTATATTTTATGGAACCCTTAATATATTTAGGTGCCTCTTTAAATAAGTAATATAAAAATTCATATGATCTAAAATGATTTCCATTATCTGTCCATACTTTTATATTTTTTATTTTTTTAAATCTATCTAATTTAAGAAGACTTATTAGACATTCACCTGAAAATAAAGAATCATGTGATAATATTTGAGACAAAAAATCATGATATTCATATTTAATTTTATTGTTTTCTTTAAAAACCAATGCAAACCCTAATAATCAGATTGGTTTTTTTGAATAAAAACAATTATTGGTCTCAATTGGACCACCTCCAACCTTTAAGTTTTCTTTATAATCTATAACTACAACACAAGACTCATCATCTAGTTCATTAATATCTTTTTTATATTCACAATTTTGATGAACATAAAAGTCTTGGTGCTGATTAATAGTCTTTAAGTCATTGTCTATAGATTCTGGTAATGGTAAGTTTTTACTTTCACATTCTTCCTTCTTTTTTTCTAGTGAATTTTTTAAATTACAAATATTGCACATATCAGTTTGTTTTTTACTTTTTATTATATTTTTAGGGATTAATTTATAGTAAGTGGAAATTGAAACTGAAATTTCATTTTTTATTTTCATATTTTCATATATTTCTTTTTTTGTTTTAAGTAGAGAGTATTTAATTTCAGTTGAGTAATTACTCATCTCTTTTTCTATATCTTTATAAATTTTTTCAGGCACTTTTTTTGTAAACTGGCTTGTTTCAAAAGAATTTTCCAGCAATTTTTTAATTATTTTTTTAGTTATTTCTTTTTTTAATGAATAGTTATTATTTTTTTGGCTTTTTCTGTTTAAGCTTACATTTTTATTTTTATTTATTTTTCTTGAGTATTCAAACTCACTTTTGGTTATATTAAACCCCATATCATTAAGCTCTTTTAAAGAGTAACTGGAAGTAACCAGAGATCGCAAGGCTGGGATATGTTTTTGGGGAGAAGATTTCATGAGATCCTTTAAGTTTTCAATGAACTCATTGCCTTTTTGATTTTGAATAGTTGGCAGGAACTGAGCTTTCCCAAATTCAGTTTGAGTAAGGAAGTGCTTGATGAAATTATCAAGATCATCACCAGCAATAAAGAGGAATGCCTTTTTTAACATTGCAATTCTCTCTCTTTTTGTTGAAGCTCCCAAGGAAAAAAAGGGTAGCATGGAAGAAGTAAATTTAACTGAGGACATGGTAGTATTTTGAATCTGTAATTAGGTCAGATCTTTGATGTGTGCCTTAATGATGGAGTAGTTATGATCAGAATGTGGTCTTTGAATTGGGTTATTTGGATTAGAAGCTCTGTGGTACTTTAGCTCTTATATACCAAGCTAAATGACACCATTCTGAAAGAAATGGTGTGATAGCTTTTATTATAGTTTGAACTTGAATTTATGTTTGCAGAAATTAATTAAATACCCAGTTTTCATGCACAAGTGATATATGTGAAGCAGCTAAGCATTATTATTACATCATATCCTCTTTGTAATCAATGCAAATCAATTAAAATGATGTATTCAGTTAATTGTAACTCTTCCGCATATTTTTAAATGATAAAATATTAAAGAATTCCATTTAAAGAATGCAATTTTGAGGTTCGAAGCTCACTTGAACCTTAAAATCAATCTAAACAGTGATAAAAACATCCTAACTTCAAACTATCATAAAATCCTAGAGAATTGAGCTTTTTAATTAAAATAAAATGCAAAAATAAAGCTCTCAATCTTATCTTTAATTTAGTCAAATAAAAAACATCTGTTGTGTATTCAAAAAAGAGTATTTATTAGCTTTGAAGTGATCTACTTTATATCATTAGATATAATCATATAATAAAATCTGGATTATGCTCTTTTAAATTACTTTCGCTTTAATATTGAGCATAGTATACATATTAAAATTTTTACACCAATAGAAAGATAAGATTCTTAGCTTCATTTTGATAGTTTACAGTGTGAAAAAATATTAATTTTTCATTGAGTTATTAATGTTTTAAATATAAATTGTGTAATTAGTTACTTTTTCAAAATCGAACTGTGTTATGCTGCGACTTGAGCAGCATGTGCATTAGAAAATGGCCTAATCTCTAAAATAATGACCCATATATTTGGCTAAACGCTCAGCAGTGACTGTAGTACAATCACACCTCCTGCTTTCAAGATTTTCCACACCTTCCATGAATGTCTCCTTACTCCCTTCAAAGGAACAGAGACCCCCTCTTCCCAACCCATTCTTGTGGAAGGAGAATCTGAGTACAAGTTAAATTGTATTCTAGCTTCCCACAAGAATCACCACCATTTGGAATATTTGGTATCTTGGAAAGGTTATCCTGATTCTGAAAACTCCTGGGTTCCCCACTACAATTGTTCAAATTCCTCTGATCTGATCCACAAGTTCTACAAGTGCAATCCCACTGCTATTGGTCACCCTGAACTTACCCTCGCCGCAATGAAACTCCCACCTGCCCATAAGAAATTCTCTTTATCCTATCTCCCAGATGGCGGTATTGTGCCCAGGGCTAAAACAGAGGGTAATGTCACAGTAGGTTTCATAATGCTGGGTATTGTCCGTCCAAGTAAGAAGGCACAGAAGGCCGGAAAACCTATATCAAAATTGACTGAGTTAACAGATTTAAACCAAACAGTTGATCAAAAATGGGTCACGGCTGCTCCAGTTTGCCAGCTGAAACCAGCTCCCCCTTGTAAACTGACGTTGTTAAATTGACGTAATATGAGGGTCACCTGATATAAGCTCGTTAATCAGCATGGTTGTCAGAAACTGGTCACACAAGGGTTCTTTGCAACCTGGACTAGATACTTACTTGAAGATGCCAAAGGAATAGGAGATCAAGACTCAGGTGTTATTGCTTAGTCAATTTTTATGGTATATATTGAATAATTTTCCCTGTTTCAACTCTAAGAGTTGAGTCCTTCTAAATTTACTCAATAAAAATCAATTATCCCAAGTTCTAATTTTAAATTTTAAAAATGCATCCTGTGCTCAGGTTTTTGCGGTATATCCCGTACAATCTGATTCTGAACAGAATCATTTCAGGAAGATGGGGCCCAGCATCTGGAACTTTGTTGTTGGTGCCGCAAAATGTTAATTTCATGCCAGCTGATTTTGTAGCTCCTCCCCCCATTCTGGAAAATGAAAATTGCGTCACTTCTCAATGCCCAGAATTCTACACTGAAGATGCATTGATGCTTTCCCAGGTCATTTATCTTGATTTACTCTGGTTAGGGTTGATTGTTCTACTTAATCCTGGAGTTTCAATTGGAAATTTCACAAAAAGATATTTAAAGCCGCATTGGTGGTTAATCATCAATTCTACGTGGATTTGGGTGGTAATTCCCCATCATTTAGAAACGGCTTCATATTATCCAGTGATTTCTGTCACACTTACCATCTACCTCTGGGATGACTGGTGTGCAGGAGCAACCATAATTTAGGCAAGCTCCTATGATCTGGTGCAGGGGTGGTGACTGAATTTTACCCAAACCAAATAGGGTCCCCATATAAAAGTCTCCCAAGTGGAGAGCTTGATCAAACCATCCAAAGGTCAAGTAAGGAAGATAAAATAGATATGAAAGAGTATAAAGAAGAGAAAGTATCCTGTATAAATATTCCGAGTGTGATATATAAGATGAATATTAGACTGGGGTAAGTATAAGCTGAAACCTGGACTATGGAATCCAGGCGTTGCCACAAAAGAAGCCAAAGCTTAGCCTATTAAAGGTGTGGGGAAAAATATGGCTTTGAAGGAGATGTACTGGGAATGACCCCCACATGGAAGAACTGGGCAAGTCCAACATTAACTGTACCTTCCTGCCTCTAAAATCACCAGAAAAATTATGGACTGGTTATACAGCACCCCAAAAAAGTACCCCAGTATTGATTTTCAATCTATCAGGGAAGATGGGGACATCTTAGGTCACCAGAAGTTTTGGTAGGGTTATGCAGCCCTTCTGATTATCCTGGGGATAACCGGTAGGTTGCTGGGTATCTAGGATCTTGAAAGGCCAAATTGAAATATGTCACAGTTGGTAATTTGGGCTTAAGGTTACCTATCCAGTGAAGTTAACAACTTTGGGTAGAGAAGTGAATAAGAATTAAGGTGTATGTAAAACTATATCTTTACTTTGATAAGAGAGAAGAAGCATGCAGATAAAGGTACCAAAACAGCAGACTTGACCCACCAGCAAGGTTCTGAGTAAGCAGGTTTGTGACCCGCAATCCAATTATCCAGTCACTTGGAGCCAGACTAGGAAGTCAACTCAAATTTCCAAATCCAACAACATGAACAAATGATGATCCCTTATGGTGGATACCTTGTTTTGGCGCTTGACTCATTACCAGGATCAAGCCACCCCCTTCATCATCCACTGTGTAATCAACACTATCATGTTCCTGTTATCCATGATTCACAATGACTATATAATACCTACTTCTCAATAAAGAATATTATCTAGTTTCTAAATATTTCCCCCTTGTAACTCTGCTAAAATAGCACAGTTACAACAAAGGGAGATAAAAGGGGATTGGTATGAATCTAGTGCATATATCTGGGATCTAGAGCCATAAGTGATTGGATGGGTTGGCAGGCACATCAAATTATGGACTAGTAGTATTACTGCGAGGTTCAGCAAGCAGGACCTTAACTTAGTCATCTTGTAAAATTTGAGCAGAAATAGATCAGTTGGTTACATGGTAAAGAATTGATTGTTATACTTGTGTTGATATCTACTATTGACATTAATCTTCAAAAACATAAATTGCTGCAGGATAGGTTTAAGTTATGTATACAAGCCTTTGTTCCTAAGCAATGGTAGATCAAGAGTGTATGTATCTGGCTATCCTTTCACCAATGGCTTGACTCATGATATGTGGATCAACTCCCCAGGATCGATTCTAGAGTGATCAGGATTTGTAGCTTAACCCTTATCCCGACTTAATATACTGCATTGGCCAACCCTCACTTGTAAAGAACCCATTCCGAATCCCATAATTTGTATGGGGATAAAAACGTAATACCATCTTATCTATAAGGGCCATTCCTTATTCTCAACAAAGTTGCCATTGTTTTAAACCCCTGCTTATAGTTTAATATCCCTCTTGAGGTACATAAATGTACCTGGCACCACATTATATGTTTATTGGAGTAAAGCTATTTTAATGGCTTTCAAAATTATCATGTCAGCTGCTTAGACGGTATGGCTAAATCTACTGCAGAATAGATATCAGGTTTTATTTATGTTTATCGGAGCATTGTGACCAGGATGGTATGATTTCTATTGAAGGGATACAGTTGAGTATACGTTAATGGAATAGTTATAAGGATTTCCACTAAAGTTTATTCTATATTTTCTGGTGTGAAGAATAGGGTAGGTAATTATATTGTCGGTTGGATTGGGTAAGTAGCTGCAAGTATTACATCGAGTCGAATCGATTAAGCTGATTTATTGGGTGCGTTGGCAGCGTATGATTGGCTAAAATAGATTGACGAGAAATTTGCTTGGTAAATAAATTTAATTAGCTGGGGGTCAAGGTGGGGTTTGATGGATTTGTTGGTAGCATGTGATTGGCTAGGATAGGGCAATAAGAATTTTTTGATTTAAACAGATATTCATACTTTTAATATGGTATTTGATTTCAAAGGGGGTTAGAAATGGTTGGATATCACTTTAAAGAGGCTTCCAAAACGCATGAAAGAAAGACATGCTGGATATTTCAAGATGCGAGTGGTAGATAAAGCCATGTGGGTTCAAATTGAGTAGGCATTGGTGAAACGTTTGAAGGAGGGCAACATTGTGGATTGACTTGCAAGTGGAATGCATGGCTTGATTCGGGATAGCTGGGTTTGGACACATGTTTTCCTGCAATGTGTGGTTAAAGGGGATATTAACATGTGTAAGTAGGGCGGTTGGGAGGAGTTGGATCGACGCGAGCTTGTGGGTTGGAGATTACTGCTTGGCATTTATGATGTCATAATCGCGGCATGGTATGGTTATAAGGAAGGGGGTTGGTAGTTCGTAGGCATGAAGAAATTTATTTTTGGAATACTGGTTTGTGCAAGGGGAGGATCTTCAGAACAAGAGGCGGCGCATAAGATTCCCGAGTCATCGCGGGAGTTCTATAGCGAGCGGGCGATACCTCGGCCCGAGAACAAGTATGAGACCAGTGTGCCTGGCTCAAGCTATGGGCCTCCCATCTTTGAGGATAACTTTGACTTCTTTGACCACGACAAGTGGCGCCACGAGATGACGCTGGGCGGGGGTGGCAACTGGGAGTTCCAGTTTTATCACAACAACCGCAGCAGCAGCTTCGTGTCTGAAGGCAAGCTGCATCTGAAGCCGGTGCTGACATCGGATTACCTGGGGGTATCGGATGACCAGCTGATGAAGAGCGCTGCCATTGATCTTTGGGGAAACTCGCCAGGTTTCCAGTGCACTGCCAATGGCTTCTATGGGTGCTCACGCTCCAGCGATGGCAACAACATTGTAAACCCCGTCATGTCAGCCCAATTGAGAACCCACCACTCCTTCTCGTTTCGCTATGGCAAAGTGGAGATGCGTGCCAAGCTGCCACGGGGCGACTGGCTCTGGCCCGCCATGTGGCTGCTGCCAGTAAACTATGCGTACGGTGGCTGGCCAGCCAGCGGCGAGATCGACTTGCTAGAGTCACGCGGCAACACCCCAGGCTACCACGGGAACGGCGTCGATACCGTCGCGTCCACCCTCCACTGGGGCCCTGACTGGCAACACAACAAGTATAACCTCACTACCGCCAGCTATACACTGCCCCCTGGCGAGACGTTTGCTGACGACTTCCACACCTTTACTTTGGAATGGACGCCTAAGTTCATCCGAACCTGGGTGGATAACAAGCACCTCATGCTGGACCTGGACTTGTCCAAGCGATCTATGTGGGACTACGGCGGCTTTAAGGAGACTGGGCTCTTCAACCCCTGGCGCGATGCCGCCCCTGCCGCCCCCTTTGACCAGAAGTTCTACCTCATCCTGAACCTGGCAGTGGGGGGGACAAACTTCTACTTCCCCGAGGACCCCGCTACCAACGTCACCACCCGCAGAACCAGGATGGCGGCCAAGCCCAAGCCCTGGAAGAACAGCTCCCCCACCGCCGCCAAGGACTTCCTGACCCGCAAGCAGGAGTGGTACCCCACCTGGGTCGACAAGCGAGGCTCAGATGCCCAGTCCGCATTTGTTATTGACTACCTCAAAGTCTTCCCCCTAGCCTAATCGATATATCTCCCTATAATCCCTTAAAATAAACATGAGCATCAAAGCTGAGACTTCTCATATTTATAACCCACCAACCACATACATCCTTCAATATTATCACCAATGCTTCTTCCCAGTATAGCTTCATAGAAATATATCATACAG
This sequence comes from Entomophthora muscae, assembly GCA_014839935.2. Lineage (NCBI taxonomy): Eukaryota > Fungi > Entomophthoromycota > Entomophthoromycetes > Entomophthorales > Entomophthoraceae > Entomophthora > Entomophthora muscae. The sequence goes on from QTSX02002232.1 coordinate 267,595, forward strand.
GACAAGCTAAATCTAGAATAGAATCAATATATTTATTGAAATCAAGGAATTGCTCTATATAGCTTGTTATATCCCACATAGTATCCATGTATATCCTATGGTTAAGAATATCAAGAGGTCAATCCCAGTACAACATCCAATCAAGTCTCCAGGCCACTTTCCACTCAATAGTTAAACCATCCCTCCATAAAACTATTTCCCAGATGGAGTTATCAAGTATACCATGGCATCCCCCAGGGTATTTAAATGCGAGACTTGGGTAACTTGTTGAGTTATCCAACATGCAATCCCATTATTAATCCAGTTTAGCTTCAGATACTGGTAGGCAAGAATCTCTTTACACCTGTCTGGCCTCGTATAATCTGAGTTGGTCATGATACGTTAAGTTGAGATGTGTCTGTCCCCAATTTCCCTGATATAGGAAGTGCTGTCAGTCTTGACTTCCATGACAGTACACAGCCCTCTCCATCTAGGGTCAGGTTTGCTTGATCATGGCTGACTACCAGATCTCATCTCCCACTCAGAATATCACAGCTTAGATTAGGATGGCTTCCCTGTCAACACTTTACTTTTCCCAGTTGACTTGGACAATCATTGATCTTTGGTTTTTATTTATCTGCCATGGGTACCCCCTATGGAACCAATAGGGAAGCTCCCACATCACTTCTGAACAAAGTTGGTTTATGATCATCAACCAGCCTTGCAGACCTTCCCTTGCCTTCAACTTGTTTAAGCAGGACAACCCACTGATGCTGCTGAAAGTAACCCTGTACAAGGAAGGGGATCATGGCCAATAACTTACTGTGTGCCTGGTTCAGAGATCCATTAAATCTCCCAACTCTCCCTTCCCTAGGTAAGGAAACCATTGATTGCATGTTGTATGCCATTCTTGGCCAGGCAGGTGTTATCATCATCTATGATGAGCCCCCTTCACATGCAATGAGGAGGTCCAGATTACCATATTTGCCAACAAACTATATCACACATCTCATTTGTCCCATTTAGTGGCTTGAGCACCCGCTATCTTGCCCCATGATCAGCCGCTGTGAGGATAGATCATGTATCCTTATTTTCACCTGATACCAGCCCCCAATCTCCATAAATTAGATGGGGGTCATGGATGCTGGGATCCCAGACTTGGGTGGTGGTTTGGTTTCTAGCATACTTTATCCATGTTCTGCATGGGTCAAGGGCTCTTCTAATATTGTCCACATGTTTGGCCACCCATAGCAGGTCTTTAGATGCCCATAAAAGGGGTTTCTGAAGTGTGGCCCAAGTCTCTGTATTAACAGATAGTAGTGCCAACCTCTTGTGTTGATGAGATATCATGTACTGTATAACTGCTGGGGTACATGGGGAGGCGTGTTGTTGAAGTTTTTCTGCAGGCGCTGGCTCCCAATGACCTTCTCCAGAGCACTTCTTTGGTGTACCAGGTGGAACCCTGCTTGGAGATCTCCCATTGCTGACATGAGCCAATCCAGGCCCTCACCATCCATGCCGGGCAATTACTTAAGGTATATCCCGGGTAAAACATCTCCAGCAATCCGCTCCCTTTCTGGCTGATACTTGACATCCATAAATTATCTTCAAATACAGCCCAGATCATCAATGTGGCTTCTTGATAGGGGCTTTTATGCTTCCAAGAGCGCTAATATCTTATAGTTGGTCCTAGCTTTGAATACCTGGGTGCTTTCCAGGTAACACACTGCTCTGGTAGACATCCAGCTTTGCTATCAGCTCTTTATCATGGATGGAATAATGCTGTTAATCACATTGTCAGGGCCCGGAATGCCCAAGACAATCAGCTGGCCTGCCTGGATACAGCACAACAAACTGTGTGAAAAATATCAGTTTCTTTTTCAGAGGGAACTCCCCATTTTGACCCAGAATGGCCAGGGGTTTGTGAGGCCTGCATGCCGCAAAACCTTGGGATTGGAATTAAATACAAAATTGTGTCCTCTTTATATTGAGAAATGATAAATCATACAAGCAGTTGCATAGTCTAGCATTTGGGAAACTGATTCCTTGCCAGCTCTATTGATGGCGGTGGCACCTTGGCATGCTGCAGTCAACCCCGTCATTATTAAGGAGCAGCCAATGCCCACCCATCCCTAGGCCCCAGCACGCAATTTCCCAAGAAAATCACAAATACCACAGAAGACAATGCCATCAGACCTCTGGGGGCACAAGAGGCTAAGTTATTCCCAGTAAGTATAAGTAGTGAGGAAGGGAAGCCTTCTTTGCTGTTGATGTCATCTTACTAAATGCTTTTTATGCCCAGGGCCCATTACTTGGTTGCAGGAACTGTTTATTTTTGCCCAGTATAATTATCCTGCCCAAATCTCTATGTGCATCCCTAACACATCATCCCTGCACCTTCCCTGACCTGCCTGCCCCCATCCCCTTGGTTACGCCAGCCTGCAACTGTGGCTTGGATTTCTACCTCCCCCGCCACCTGGATCTCTCTCCAGGCCATTATAGAGGCCAGATCCCAACAATTATTAAGGAGATGCCAGCCACTCCTCCCCTTCCTGATGCCCTTCCTCCCAAGATTTCAGCAAACTGGGGGCTGTCCAGGTTACATTGTTGGGCTAGGTGATCAGGTTGTTCCCCACACTGGAAGTTGGTGTCCCTGGGCCACTGCTGTAAACCATCTTGGCAGGGCTGTGCTGGTTATGCCCATGGCCTTCTGTGCCTGGCTGGCCGCTCCTGAAGAGTCCAGCCGGACCCTGATATGGGCCATGGCACTCCTGAAGGCTCTCAGGATCCTTGTGCGGCAGGGATCTACCCCCAGCTGGTTGGTATAGCTAGGCCCCCTCCTTCAGTAGCCTTACCTGTAGCATCCCTCCCCAGTGTGTACACCCCATCTGGGTTGGGGGCAGTAGTATGGGTACGGTTACCATGTGTTCTCTGGACTTTCAGAAGGGTGGATATCTTTGGGGCATCCCAACTAAACCTTTTGTTGTGGTGGTGATTGTGGATAGCTTATTGGTCAACACTCTAGTTTGGGAATGGACCTTTAGTTGGGCGCCATCATCCCCAAGAGATCCCAGAGCTCACTCTTGCTGTGTGGTGGGGGCATATCTGTTATAGCTTGTACCTTGTGGTGGCAGGTCTGCCCCACCCTTTATGATGGTATGGCCTGTGTGGGGTTCCTGGTCACCAGTCCCCAAAGTGTGTCCTGGGTCATAGCCAGGGACTGGCTTGGAGGAGTTGTCATTCCCCAACAGTGGTGGGTGGTTGATCAGAAGCTTTTACTTGGCCTGCATAACTGCAAACTCTTCCAGCACCTTTCTAATTACTAGGCGGGCATCCCCACTGTGTACCTGTACTTCAGCGGGAGCTAAACCCTCTGTGGGCCTGTATCAGTTCTTTAACAACCCAGTGAATTCATTTCCTATAAACTCTCTTCCCCTATCTGTCATTTCAAGATGCCTAGTTAATCTCTTCACTCCTCCTGGAAAGACTTACTGGTGGCAAATCTTATACAGCTCTGACAATATTTATCTTCCTCCCCTTGACTAGGGTAAAAGATATGATGTAGTTCACTCATAGAGCTTGTACTTTGATCACTGGAAAATCTGGGCAGGGGTCAAAACAGGCCTTTACTTACTTTCATAAGAAAGATCTCCTTAGAAACCTTCTGATATATTGCCTGGGTATAAGAAAAATATGGATTTGCCAATACTTGGAGCTTCCTAACAATCTCTTGGACTCTTTGTACTTGGTCTTGGGCTCCTGCACCTTAGGCTTGGGCTCCTACACTTCAATCCTGGGCTCCTGCATTCTGTTTCAGCTTTGGTTCCTTATCCTTAGCTCTGGCATCTCTAACTTGGGTTTCTGTACCTTTAACTTGGTCTTCAACTCCTTCTGTAGTCCTTGTGGCCTTTGTAATCCACTTGATCCAGTCCCTGTCAAGCCTCAGGTAGCTCCCTCTTTTATAGCTCCTTGTTGCAGTCCAAAATCCCTCTCAGAACTCTTCTTTTCCAAAGCTTAAACTATCCAGTTTTTCTCTCTCTACAATACATTAAACTTAATAACTTACTTCAGCCAATGAAAGCCCTGAATTTTCTGCTTCTGCTCCTCATTTTTTAGGCTTTAACTCTCAAGTTAAAGCCCTTAAAATACTAGTTAAATAGACTCTGGCTTGCAGCCAATCATCCGCCTCATTCAACTGTTTTGCCAAAAAGTTTCCCCGGATGAATTGCTCTTGACTATGGTTCAAACCTGAGGCTGTCCCACTCTGTGTAAACAACTGCTCCGCGTTTCAAACAGGTTTGCTGTGTTTTCTGTCATGTTTCCCCCAGAAAATCTCAAGCGCTTCCAAATATTTTTTACTTAACAAACAGTTTCCCTGGATGAATTGCTCTTGACTATGGTTCAAACCTGAGGCTTTCCCACTCTGTGTAAACAACTGCTCTGCGTTTCAAACAGGTTTGCCGTGTTTTCTGTCATGTTTCCCCCAGAAAATCTCAAGTGCTTCCAAATATGTTTTACTTAAGCAAGTTTTTAACCCTCAATTTTACAACATTTCTCTATGTTTCTCCGTATTTTCCTCAACGTTTTACGACTTCAAACTTGCTTGCTACTCGCCCTTTTGCCTCTCCTAGTTGTTCTTGGCAAAATTTGCTCTTTTGCCTTCACAGTTTCTCCGTCCTGTTTCTGGCCTCTTTCTGGCTCCTTTCTGGTTCAATTCTAACCCAATAAATTCACATTTCAAATCCAGTAAATTATTTTTCTTTCTCTTTCTTTTCTCTTGTAGTATGATAAGTTAATTAACCCCTTTTCCATACTATAATTTTGGCAGCATCAAATCCTTATTTAACTGCTTCTTCTCTTAATATTTCATCTTCAAAGACACCAAAATCAGCCTTTCAGCTGCTATCTCTTGTCTGGCCAGTCTTTTAAACCCATCTTCTAGTCCTGCACTCATATCTTCTGGTCCTTCTGCCAGTTCTTTAACCACATCTCTCAGCTCTTCAGCTTAACCAGCAGTTAGTCCATCTTTGTCCACAAATCAACTCATCTTAGTCTCTGAACAGTTTATTCCAGTCTTCAAACAGCTTGCCAGTCCTCTGGCTACTCCTATATCATGACCAGCTACCCCTGCATCATGATCTCTGAGATTTTCACCTTATCTTTACTAGGAATCACCTTGGTTCCACCTGCACAATGAACCTTTTTAGTTCCAAACTTTTAATATGAACCAACAGTCCCTCAACTAGCCTTCACTGTGACCAAACAGTCCCTCCTGCTAGTTTTCTCTGTTAATTCTGTGAACCACCTCAGTTCTAAATCTCAGTCTCTGTTGCCAGAACCTGTAGACCCAGGCATGAGTCTACAATGAACTGGCATTTGACTGGGCCCTCACAAGTGGCACTCCGCTTAGGCCATCCAACCATAGATCAATAAAGTCTATGCCATTGTTTTTACTTACCCAGGTGATTAAATCTGGGCTTTCAGTTGCAAAGTAATCAGCTTTACTTCCCAGAGGCCTGATCACACCAAGTTTTGCAGCTGCTTCCCCAAGCAAACCGCCTTGGTGACACCTCTGAGCAAAGCTATGCCCTCCAATGCTCACTTTGGGTTTTCCTCAAAGCTCCCATAGGGGCATAAACGAGGACACCCTACCAGTCCATTAGGTAGGATGCTTGCTCACAGACCTCCTGCAAGTGTATCAAGGTATGTAGAGCTCTCATAGCTCTTCCCCTCCATGGTATCCTGCGCTACCCACCAGGGGTACAAAACTTACAGCCCTGGTAGGTGTCCCCTACCATGCTGGTACATACTTCTACCCTGGCAGCCCGCATTACCTGCCAGGGTCTAAACATTCTCCAGCCTAACAGCAAACACTATCTATCAGGCTGGATCACTCTTCACCTCAAACAGACAAAGCTCCCTGCTGAGCTATCTCATTCTTCACCCCAAGAAGCCACAGTTCCCTTCTGGGTGAAGATCTCTTGCCCACAGCAGCCAATATTTTCTGCTGGGTGGAGACAGCATCTGCCCCTAGTAATCTTTACACCTACTAGCTAGGCCTTAACTCCCCCTAGTAGTCATTATTCCCTTCTAGGCCTCTACCTGCAACAAACCAACAACACATTGTCCATCTTCAGCATAGCGTCTTTATTTGAAGCCAAATCAACCCTCCCCTGCAAAACCGTTTATATAGGGATCATCACAGCCTGGTAAGGGTAGCCTGTTGAGGGATACCGCCTTTGGAAGATCTGGTAACTGGCTGGGTACCTTGGTGGATGATTAGTGTGGCCCTGATATCCTTCCAAGTAAGTCCTGGCTTGGTCTATGGATAGATGTATTGTCTGGGTGGGCTGTGGATTGTTTTATGATGCCCTTCTTAAAGACTCTGCTGATAAATGTCAAAAGGGTGCTGGGGCCTTTACCATATCAAAGCTTAAAAGTACTGGATCAGAGGGACCCTGATCTGTTCTGAATGCTTCTTTGGGAATGGCCTCAGGGTCAAATTTGATTGGTAATGACCTGCTGTGAGACTTATCTTTCTGAGTAGCTTTGATCCTCGGGGCATCAGGGAGAAGGCAATAAGAGGAAGAGATAACTACCCCTAATTGTGACATTTTGAGGGCTCTGAAATTGGTGACAGGGCATGTGTCACTATCCTTCTTGGCTGCAAAGAATACTTCTGCTCCAAACAAAGACTTTCAGGGTTGTATGAGTTCTTTTTATGATTTCATTTATAGGTATCCCTTAAAGGTGTTGGCTTCCTAATGGGTCAACGGATAGATTGGACCTGTTTTTGGGATGCTTCCCTTAAATTTAATTTTATGGTGTAAGTCTCAGTCAGGGGGAAGCCCTGGGGTTCTCTTGAAAACTATATGTAACACTTAAAAAGTCTTTTGCAGGCAGGCTCTTGTCCATAAAAGCTCTCTAAATTCTTGAAGTGGGTGCTCTTGTATGAGCAAGCATCCTAGTTGATCTTGCTGGGACTGTTTCCCTCTTCTATCTTGGTTATCCTTTCAACTATGTGGTATCTAATGGGGGTACCAAGGTGTGTGAGGTAGGCATAGTGATTTACTTCTCCCAGTGTACAGGGAGGAAGAACTTTCCCAGTCAGTGTGGTGCTCTGTTTTTATCATCTAGTATAAACACACTATCACTTCATATTTGGGTATGAGTATTTCTGATCACTTATGATGGTCTGGATGTTGCCTATTTGTGCTAATAATTTTTTTCTCCTTATATAATCTTATTACCAATTATTTATCATTATCACTTTTTTACACTGCTCCTGAAATTAGGTAAGTACACAATATCAGATTATATCTATCTTTAATAAGGAACCTATCTGTTCCAGTGACAAACAAGTCTGTTCCATGACACTTTCAAAAGAAGAAGGGTGAGTGAAGAGTTCATCTCCAGTCTGGGTGGAAAACATCACTATTGAAACTACAGGGTAAACCCCTGCCAAGGTTCCAGTCCAGAAAAGAAACCCCCTAATTTGGCTTGGATCAACTACAAACTGAAACCAGGGTGTTCTGGGACAAGCTAAACATCTGAGAGATTATAGATAGTTGTTTTTTGTATTTGAAGTTTAGATTGTTTCTCAAGATTGGTGCATTGTATAGCATGAGCATGCATATACCTTGGATGCTAAAAAATATTATATAATATCTTTTTATCAGATATAGGTACTGTCTATCTAAACAAATAGGTTAAAAAGCTGTGAAAATAAGGGAAATAAAACCATCAGTAAAAGTAATTAAATCAAACTTGAACAGGGAGCAACTTGGACAAATTACAGGCTGAAATAAATTTGAGTATTTTCAGATAACTGGAAGCAAGCCAACCAAGAATCACAAAAAAGCTCAGATGAAGATCAAATATAGATCCAAACTGGAACAGTATACCCCAAACTACAAAGCAAACAACAGGCACAATAAGCAAAACAGATGGTGACCATCAGAATTTATACTGCAGAATCCAAATCCTTCATGTTGATAATCCTAGGGATAGTTTATGCTTTTTTCTATAACTTTACTTAAAACTTGCAATTAAAAAGGATTTGCTTTAAAAATAAAGAGCAATTATTTAATTTTTAAATTGATCTCATATATTAATTTTTAACCCTGTTGAGATAAACAAAAAATCTCAGCCTAAAAATAAAAACAACTCAATCTAAAAACAGTATCAAAATTCAAGGAAATTGTATTAAATTACAATAGATTTGGGTCCACTTTGATTTTGCTTTTAGACTGAGTTGTTTTTGTTTTTAGACTGAGATTTTTTATCTCAACAGGTTTGAAAATTACTGTACAATAGTATCACAGGAATATTTTTTGGGGAATTGGTGACATGGAAGATATTACATTCTGACAATTTCTAAATGTATTGGGGCTGTTCCAGAATTTATTATAACTCCAATGGGATACTGATGAGGCACCAACAGAAGGACAGAAGGGAAAGAAATCAGAGCATTATTCAAAAGATATTTTAAAAATATGAAACAAAATATGTATACAAGATGTATAATGTTTGCATCCTAAAATAGAATAATGGCATGCTAAAAGACCATCAAATGTACCAAATTTGGGGAAGAAAATTTGATCAACCTTCAGGGCTCTTTATTTGAGATAATGATTTTAGGAACTATTCAAATCAGGACTCAGGATTACAATAATATTAAGGCTATAAAATATTAATCTTCTTCTTTTAGTGATTTTTATTGCTTCATTTTTCAGTGGTATTTAATAGTGATAAAAATTTCAATGTGCTTGAGAAACAGTATACCCAGAAGACTAATGCCAGTAAACAGGGAAACTTCTATGAAAAAGCCCCTATTTAACCAGAATTTTTGATATGTCTAGTGAGAAAGCTGACAGTTACATGTATTCTGGTTCAACTGGAATCACCCTGTTTGATCATCATCAGTTGGAAAGATATGGTTGTGCTATTTTGAAGTTGACTGTATTGTTGCCTTTGGTTACAAAGCTGTGCTCTGCACTATTATTCTGTGTATAATATGTGGAGGTACTACCTATCCCTTAAATTGGTATTGATTCTGAAGATAAAGATACAGGATAATAATATTTTATTAGAACAATCTTCTGGCCAGGATGGCTTGCAAGAATTATTGTAGAGGATGTAATATAGGTGTTTTTGATGCCCTCAAATGATATAAAAATACTCTCTGAGTGTGTGTCAGCTGTCTTATGGCTAATCATGAGACATTAGTCCTTGCTGTGATCTTAATAAGCTGACCTGAAATACCCTAATTGGCTACAACAGAGAGTGTGATGTTTTGTGAGAGGTGAAACTGAGCCTCTTGTGTACAGCTGACCTCTTGGTGTACACTGATTTTTTGCACCACAGGGCCACATTATTGACCACTGAGCATTATCTCACCTTTAGAAGGCATATTCCTTCTTGTAGAGAGGGCCTTTCCACAAGGGAAGTATTTTTCTGCTTTGTGCAGTAGTGGTAGATGCCTTTTCTAAGCCACCTTACTAATTAAGGGAATATAAGCTGGGGTTTTCCAGTGGAATTCAATAAGGATTTTCTGTCAGATTACATGTTAGGTTTACCAGAAGGTAATCCTCAATTTGATTGGTGATGATTTTTGATTGTATTTTATTGGAGGAATTTAATGGCAGTAAACCCCCTTCACCAAATACTCTAATTATTATATTTATAATAGCCATATCTTACTAAGCAGGGATCATTGGAAGCTGGTTCTTGGAGGCTCAGCAGAGTTTTTCCAGCAGAAAATATGTGATATAGAGATTTACTGGCATAAATTGACCTACAAAAGAATTTATTGGCAGGAATAAATGAACAAAAGAATTTAATGGCTATAAATCCCCAGGCTAGACATATAAACTTAATATCTGTAAGTGTGTGGTAAGTGGCAATCCATTATGGGGAAGCTTCTGATCTAATGTAAGTATGGCTGATCATTATTGATAGTGAACCATATAATGTTCCACGTCTTTTTTCTGAACCCCTCACAGGGAATCAGCCAATCAAGTTGCTGGATCTTTTATATAAAAATTGATATCCAAAAGCCAACTTTCTTTAAATATAGCCAATCAGACTATGGCTTTTGTAACTCTGAAGCCCAAACAACATATCACCACCACTTAATTCTCCAGAAAATTATGGCATTAAACTTATGTGGCCTAACTCAGAACAAAATTACAAGCAATCTTAAGTATAACTCATTACTATAACAAAGACAATAAACTCATGAATAAAGAGAATGTAATTGAGGCTAAAAACCAGAAGTTGCATCTTAATCCACAGATCACTGAAACGTACCCTACATACTTTATCTCCTGCTGTTTGACCCCAAGATTCCCCTGAACCAAGCCAGGAATTACTTTTCCCACTATGTCATATGGGTATTGTGCCACATGGTGCAGTCCTGGATGCATGGTTCAGTGGCTTATATCTCTGTTGTGCTCAATTATTAGGGGACTAATGTGATAGTAGCAGGCTTTTCCTACAATTCTGCCCTCATGATCACCATCACTTGGTGCTTGATAGTTATTTCAGATGATGATATGTTCATATTTTAAAAAAAAATTGATCATTTGACTTAATATTTTTGAAAAATACAGGAAAAATAGTAAAACCAAGAGAAGAAAGAAGTTAAAAAGGGTATGTTTCTTGGTACATTCCTGGACATATAAGCAAAGAGCTCTCTCTACTATCAGAAAAATGCTGATTAAGCCAATAAGTAGGAGTACAGTCAGATTTTTAGTGGATCAAGCAATGTGTGAGATTCTTTGGATTTCATCTATCAGATTTTCCTAAGCCACCAAATAAAAAATACTGTAAAGTGTAAAGTTACTCCCCCCTTGGCCCTGGACAGAACAATTTTCCCTTGTTGTACTAAGAAAACCTCCCAAAACTGGGCAACCCGCTTAATTCCTTAGATGACTTGGCACATACAATGGATAAAATATTTGTATTGGCATATCCCAAGGATCCCCTGATGCCATTGCCCCTCTATGGGAAAAAACCATGGTCAATTTAGACTATCTACTGGCCTGGTGTCAACTGCTTCTAAAAACTATAAGGGACAACAAATCAAATGCTACCACATCAGAGCCAACTGTTTCAATTCCATCTTGTGATAATAGTTTCATGAAGTATTCTATAGGGATTGATCAATCAGAGGCTAAGCCAAAAATTACTGAGAAACACTCCAACCCCCAAGTTTAGGGCTGCAAAAATTCTCTTGCAACCAATTGAATCATGCCCCCTCAACTTTTGGCCTCACAAGTTCCCCACCTACCCTTTGAAATTTAGCAAGGTGGACTCTTGAGTCCTTGCTTTCTCATTCTTCAAATTTAATAAAGATTAACTTCAGGGTCCCACTCTTGTAGTAAATCTTTCTTAAAAATTCTACTTGGAATTCTCCTCTTTGAAATTTCAGGTCACAGACCCCTCTCCTTGCTGCTCCCAGTTCTTTAAAGAGCTCCTACAAGTTGATTAGTGCTTTAAGCTTTTTCTTACTCATAATAAACCTTGAATTTAAGTTTAAACTTGAAATTCAAGTTAAATATTAGTTTAAAAACCTATTATAAAGCTTAATTTTTCATTTTATGACTGAGTTTTAATTTGAACCCACTTTACTTTGATATAAAATGCTTTAATTTGAGCTGGATCTCAATAGCGGTGCCTGTCTTGAAAAAGACCTATTAAATCATCCAAGGCACCCCAGCCAACAGTTGTTTCTCCTACAAGTTTATGTATTAAAAAACCTTTCCTGAGTGAAAATTTCTGGTGATTCAGAAATTTTTTTGTCCCACTGGTGAAATCCTTGGTCCTCACTATCCTCCCAGCCTTGAGACTCCTACAGGTAACCACCCCTGTCCTCTGACATGACCTGTTGTCCTCAGTCCACTTTGTGGCTTCCAACCCCCACTTAGTGGTGGAGGGATTGAGGGATCTTCCTTCTCATCTTCATGGTATTATGTTTTAAGGGAATGTTCTGGTGCAGGCTCTGACTTATGAGGATGTCCCCTCAGTAGTTCCCTCCAACCCAGCTCTCAATTCTCTCAGTGCTATTGATAACCTCCTGCCCCCTGGTTGGTAATCTCCCAAAGGACTTGCTGTCTCCCCAACAAGACCCCCCAGATGTGCCCCTTGAGTACTGACAAGAGTGGCTTTTATGGGTCTGAACGCCTTATTCTTGTGTATTGTCTCCCCTTTTTCTCTCTGATCTGCATTTAGAGCAGCTGTCCCAGTCATTCACTGTATGGCATCCTGGTGGTTTGTTTTGCCAGGATGGGAGCCAAACTTAGTTATTTTAGCCCCCTCTCTCACAGAAAGTCTGACAATCTTCAAGGAAAAAGTGCACCAAGCTTTTTATACCCAACCAACTATGTGAACATCTCTATAGGGGATGTGGTGTTCTAAAATATTTAGGAAATTATCTAGCAGCAACACCCTAAGTATTTTAACAATATATGCCTTGGTGTTCAAGATCATGCTTCCCTCTTTGGTTGGCAGATTGTGACTGGAATTTCCCCCTGCTTTTTTTTCATGTGAATACAGTCATCTAATCACCAAAGGATAATTAATTTTAAACTTGGGCCGCAGAAGTCTACCAGCTAATTAAAAAATGATCAATGAGGAATACACTAAGTTACATTGGTTATCACTCTAGAAAAATTTAATTAGTTTACATTATATTGTCATCTCCATCCACCCTGTACCATTTCTCCCTACTCAATAATAGCACCATAACTCTCAATCCACTACTTTCTCCTCTCATTCACAAAACTACTATGCCTCATAGGCACCCCCTTTTGTGGCTCAAATAAAACTCTATATAGGTACCAAACACATTTATTTTTATACTTGTATATTTCACTAGCTGAATCTTAATGGTGTGTTTGTCTTAATTTTTTTTATTTTCATATATAGTTGCCTGTTTAAATTACCTTTTTATTTTAGTATTTAAATATATCTGGTTGTGCATCTGAATCTAGAACTTATGTATCATTTTTACAATTTTAAAAAAAAATCCCTTTTATTAAATTCATACAGACTGGTGATTGAACTTATCTCCCATTGTTAAATTATATGTCTATAATATTCAAGTTATCTTTCTGTAATTTGTATATAAGACCACAAAATAATAATTCATAGCCAATTTGGAGATGTACCTCAAAGTTTTATTTTGTGGTCTTGAATAAAAGTTACAGACAGCTACCTTGAATATTATAGATAATAATTTAACAATGTAAGATAAGTTCAATCACCAGTATGTATTAATTAAATGCAAGGGATTGTTATAAAATTCTAAAAATAACATAGTAGTTTTAGATTCAATTAAAAATCACAAAGTAAACAGCCTATATCAAAAAAATGTCAAAACAATGGGGTTTACTTCCTGGTAAGGTTCTGCTCAAACAGTTTTGTGACCTGCAAACTGAATTCCCCATGACCCAAAGCCAGATGAGGAAGTCAACTCAAATTGCCAAACCAGAAACAGGACCCAGTGACAATCCCTACACATTAGACCACTCAGTTTGTCACTTCACTCAGTATAATTTCATGCCACCCCCTATCTAATCCAATTGAGTGATTATCACAATAATGTTCCTGTTATATCAATTCACCCACAACTATATAATGCCCATATCTCAATAAAGATTATTATCTAGTTTCCAATCATTTTTTTCTTATAACTCTGCTAAAACAGCACAATTATAACACAAATACTTCAAACATATACATAAAGAGAAAGATACAAAATTGGATAGAACATATTAGTTATATATATAAAACATGGAAAAACAAAGAAAGTGTCAAAAAAGCAGGCTTGATCCACCAGCAAGGTTCCTAGTAAGCAGGTTTGTGACCTGTGATCCAATTATCCATTCACCTAAAGCCAAGTTAGGAAGACAACTCAAATTTACAAATCCAACAACATGAACAAAAGCCGATCACTCTTGGTGGGTGACTTGTTTTGGAGCTTGACTCATTACAAAGATCAAGCCACCCCCTTCAAAATCCCACAGTGTGATCAATGCTGCCATGTTCCTACTATCCACAATTCACAATGACTATATAATACTTATGTCTCAATAAAGAATATTATCTAGTTTCTAAATATTTTTCCCCTTGTAACTTTGCTAAAACAGCACAGTTACAACATTGGTAGCACAGGTAAGTTCCCCATCCTACCTTATCTTGCAAAATTCCACCTGTTGCCTGTACCCTCCATGGTCAACAAATATACAAAAGAATTATTTATGGGCTTCCTGTGGACTGAACGCTCTACACACCAGGGACTGAGATACCAGAGGGATTTGTACTGTACCATAACATGATGATCCCACTGCCCGCCTTCAATGCCATGTCTGCACAAGGGTTCTTCCAGACTACCCCTTCTATGCCTCGTTCAACTGATGAAAGCACCATGCCAGCCTACATAGCCCAAAGACTTCAAAGCACTGCCCTGGAACCTTTTGCAGGAGCCAACAACAATAACACCGCAGCATGGATTCAATCTGCCCAAAGCAAGCTAGCTCAGATGGAATGCCCACAGAGATTCTGGATTGCATAAATCTCCATTTGTTTGACTCACAACGCTGGCACCTGGTGCAACAAGTGTCATGAAGAACACGCTGAGAAGAACTGGGACACCTTCAAACAAGACTTCCCGGCAAGATTTGTGATGAAGGACACCGCACTCATGATCATCCACCAAGTGAAGAACTTGACCCAGAATGGCACTGTAAAGGAGCTTACCTGTGCCTACAAGGAACTCCAACTACGCGCCCTCTCCAACATGGCTTTTGATACTCCAGCCACCCACCTCATGTGCTACAACACACTCAAGTTGCACGTAATGAGACACATGAATCTGGATCAAGTAACCAACTTGCAAAGCCTATACTGTGAGGCAGAGAAAGCAGAACAAACATCAAACGCTCTCCACAAGGCACAAACAGGAAAAAGAGAACAACACAAGGACTCTCACCCAGCTGGGCGCTCTAACAGACCACCCCCTGGGAATAACAATAGCAGTGCAAACCAAAAATCTGCAGGTTCAAATGGACACGGGAACAGGAACAACAGCCAGTCAAACTGAACCCGTTTTTGTGTCACTGACACTCAGGACAATCAATATGAGGGAAAAGCCCAGGGAGAGCCTTAAACAATCTAAGCTCTCCCCAGAATATCCCTGACTTACCCAACAATGAATACCAACCTGAGGACATGGATCAATGTCCAATGACTCAAGTACCCTTGGGAGACCCGTTACTGTACACCATTGCCAGACACCCAAATAAACTGATGTATTACCCTTTCTGTTTTTGCAGTTACACAGGCTCAGCACTCCTGGACTTGGGCGCAGATTGAACCCTGGTCTACAGCAACTTTGTAGATAAGTTCAAGTTAGCCACTAATTCTTTGCGGATTAGAAACATGGTTTTAGCTGACAAACATCACATTGTTGTGACACAGGAAACTGCTCCCTTCTCTGTCATGCTAGAGAACCTACATTCCACCATTCACGGTCCCATCATTGACTTTCTCAAGTTTGACATTGTACTGGGACTGGACTGGACTGGCTGCAAAAAACAACCCCCATGTAGACTGGGCAACCTCTGTACTGACCATCAAACGTGAAGGTGTCAACCACCAGATCTACCCTGACTCAGTAGATCAACTCCTGCGCAACCATGTCTTTGTACATATCACAGAGACCTTGGACAAACAGGAGAACCTCAAGAAAATTGACTGGGACTCCTGCCAGTACAAGATTATCCATTTCAAAGATCACCAGGACACCACCACACCTCAGGATTGTAAAATTGTAGCTTGTCACCCAGAAATCTTCAAGGAGGCTCTACCTGGGTTGCCACCAGAGAAACACATCCAACACTCCATTCAACTCAAAGGAGTGGTACCTAAGGCACGGCCCATCTATTGCCTCACCCCAAACAAGGATGACGCCATGTGTGCTTACCTCAAAGAGGCATTGAAGAAAGGACTTATCCACCCCTCACAGTCCCCTTTTGGTGCTGCTGTATTCTTTGTAGCAAAGAAAGATGGTACCCTATGTTTAGTCAAAGATTACCAAGCCTTAAACAAAGTTACCATCAAAAATTATTACCCATTACCACTAGTCAATGACCTCTTTGATGCCTTGAGTGGTGTTACAGTCTTCTCCAAGATTGATCTGACTGCAGGCTACAACCAGCTCCTGTATCAAGGAATAGAACCTCCCCAAAACAGCCTTCCACACTAAATACAGCTCATATGAGTGTGTGGTACTCAACTTTGGTATGACAAATGCCCTGTCAACCTTTGTGACCTTCATGAACGAGGTGTTTGCCCCCCACATTAGCAAGCATGCCCTGGCATACCTGGACAACATCATTGTCTGCAGCCCCTCAGTGGAACAACATCACAAGGACTTAGAGGCAGTCTTTGCCACCTAGCACAACATAAGCTGCTAGCCAAGCTCTCCAAGTGCCAGTTCTTCCGCAAACAACTACCCTGTTGTGTTCTGAGGCGCAGCACAGACACACAACAGGAAATCCTAACCTTAGGATTAGATTTGTACTAAGTCTCGGTTAGATGACAGGGAAGGCTATGCGTTTACCTTGAGGCCCTGGAAGAATAATCTCTACTAGTTGTGGCTAGAGAGAGGCGCAGAAGTACAGAAGACACAAAGAAAAAAATGTGAATAGAACTTAATTTTTATTGGTGAATGTGAAATGGAATATATAGTGGTTAGGAATACCACAAAACACTACCAGGACGGTAGGATCACTTGCCACCAGCATTAGTGGGGCAAGTGAGTTGCGCAGAGTCAAGAAACCAAACAATTGTATTTCCTGATTCAGTCATCAACTCATTTTGAGAGGCAAAAGCAAAATTGAGAGATTCATCTTCAAAATGGCCCACCAAAAGCAAAATCAATACATGGTGAATAGCGGTATTCACAACATACCCTTCTTGGGACACATAGTTTTGAAAGTTGGCATTAAACCTGACAGCCAGAAGATCCAGGAAATCTTCAAAATGCCATCACCAAAGGACAAGTCATAACTCAGCATGTTCCTAGGAATGATTGCCTATGTATGCCAATTCATACCCAACTGCAGCGTCCTGACTACACCTCTTTCTGCCATCACTGGCGCCAAATCCAAGTTTGTATGTACCCCCAACAAGACCTTTGCTTCAGACGCCTTAAAGAGAAACTTAAAATGGCACCCATCCTTCAATACCCTAAACATGATGGGGAGTATCAAATGGAGACAGACGCCTCTGACACATCCATTGGAGGAGTCCTAAAAATCAAAAACAATGATGGTGATTTCCTACCCATGGCCTATGAATTGCGCAAGCTGACAGATGGCAAGTGTCAGTATCCCATACACAACAAAGAGATGTTGGCAATTGTGCACTGCCTAGTTAAATGGCATTGCTATCTGGAACAACAAGAAGAATTCACAGCCCTGACAGACCACAAATCACTCATCTACTTCAAAACCCAAGCAAACCTATCCCACAGACAGGCCCAATTGATGGAACTTCTGGAAAGGTTCAACATGCTCATACAGTACAAACCAGGCCCAGAGTTGGCCATGGTTAATGTGCTGTCATGATTATACATCAGAGCCACTAGGGGAAAGAATGGGCTCAACCCAGACTGGCCCCTCATGGTGTTGCGTATAAAAGACAAAGGTTCCCCCCAGCACTACAGATATCACAAGAGAAACTGTCATTAAAAACAAGCACCTATTTGTCAACGTGTACAGAACCCTATACCAAAAAATGTCTGATGGGACAACAATCTCATACATTCCCACACATTAGCGAGTTGATACCATCTTGTGTTACCATAAAGATCTGGGCCACACAAAGAGTTGTAAGCTTTAAAAATTCCTAAAACACAAGGCTTGGTGGCCAACCCTATATTGAGACGTTCAAGAAGTCTTGGAACAGTGCAAAGTATGTGAAAAATTTGCAAGGAGTGAAACTCCGCCTAAGTCAGTATTACCCATCTGCACACAACTACCATTTAAAGTATGGGCCCTGGATATTGTGGGGCCCATTTCCGGTAAGCACAACAACAAAAAGTACATTATTATTGCCACCAACTTTGCCACATGGTGGCCAGTAGTCCAAGCAGTTAAAAAACATACAGGCAATGTTTTATGACACTTCATAGGAAAAGAAATCATCAGCAAGTTTGGAAAGCCAGAACTCCTGATAACCAATGGAGGCAAAGAATTGACCTCTGAAGATACCAACATATACCTCACCAAAAATGGGGTCCAGCACACAGTGACAACACCTTACTATCCTCAGGCCAATGGACGTGTGGAGCAGCTGAATGGTAGCCTCATGCAAGCCTTGGTCAAGCTCACCGCCAGGAGACCTGAGGACTGGTACAAGCAGCTACCAACTGCATTAATTGTATGCCGGACCCGTGTGAAAAGATCCATTGGCAAAAGCCCCTTTGAGCTAGTTTATGGAACACAGCCCAATATCATCCAGGCGCTATCAGGACCTAAGCTGGAGATGCCAGAAAAGGTTCCTCCCCACTCAGATCCCCAGGTCATACAAGCCAATAGCAACCAATTAGAAAAGGAAGAAAAGCGTCTACAAAAGACCTTCACCCCCATCAAGGACAGATACAAGGTTGGCAACAAGGTCTGGGTCATGAATACCAACAAGAGTAAACTATAACCAGAAAAAGTTGGCCCTGCCATCATCCTAAAGGTAAATGAAAACAACACTTACCTTGTGAAAGGGCTCAAAAAATTTAAACAGGACAAGGTCCTCCACCATGATTGCCTCAGACCCTGCAAGGCAAGACAAAAGCAACAAGAGACCGTATTACCTGCCAACAAACAACAACTAGTCCAGTATGGCACCTGGGCTCCCAACAACCTCCCCAATGACCTGCCCCCTGAGGAGGCTGACCCTCAGCCAGGGGGTGTCAAAACAGCAGGCTCAACCCACCAGCAAAGTTCCAAGTAAGCAGGTTTGTGACCCGCAATCCAATTATCCATTCACCCAAAGCCAAGTTAGGAAGTCAACTCAAATTACCAAATACAATAACATGAACAAAAGCTGATCACTCTTGGTGGGTGACTTGTTTTGGTGCTTGATTAATTAAAAGGATCAAGCCACCTCCTTCACCATCCAACTGTGTGATCAACACAATCATGTTCCTGTTATTCTTGATTCACAATAACTATATAATCTCTATCTCTCAATAAAGATTATGATCTATTTTCTAAAAATTTTCCCCTTGTAACTCTGCTAAAAAAGCACAGTTACAACAAAAGCTAATAGGATAAAAGCTATAATGAGTTTATTTGGGTGTAGCAACATATAAAGACTATTCCAAGAAAGGCTGAATAAACAATGAAAAATATAAGAAGATGTTAATAAAACTTAACACAGAAGTTACTAAAATTAAAGAAATTGCCACAAAATAAAAGCTAAATTCAAGGCAGTGGTCCTTGTTAAAGAAAAATCTGCAGTTTCAATTCCAAAACCCTACAGGTCAAGATGTCTGGAATAATATAGAAAGCTCTGGAGCTTCTTCTCAATGTCCATAAGACAGTAGTTAACTGATTATGATTTAAAACAAAAGGGCTTGCTGCCCCCACTGTCTAGGCCAAAATCTAGATAATTTCAACCTTATAAAAAACTTAATAGGGCAAGAAAAAAGAGGGAGCTGCACAACTAGTTGCACCCAAGATGGCCCAAGCAGTAAAAAAGCAAAAAAAAGAAGGTACTATAAAACTTTTAAAATATATTGTATCTTTCAAACTTGAGGCAATAAGTGAAAACAATTTATCTTTAAAAATAAACTCATATGCAAACAATTCTAAAAAAATATATTTATATTGATTAACATTGTATTTGGGTTCATATATATTTTCTAATATGAGTTTCATTTTTTCATCTGAGTTGCTTTTGTTTACATATGATTTTTTTGCTTAGAGCCATAGATTTTGTAAGATACTGTATCCAAAAGACAAATATTAAAGCAGGTGTATTTCTTTATTATTTAAGATCTTTTTAGATGAGCCAGGTTTTTTGATATATATTAATATTTGATGATCAGTTATACATGTATTAAGTCTATAGAACTAGTTGTGCACTTTAAATAGCTAAGCACTTTGAATATATTATAATATAATATAAGCTAAAGTATTTGAATCTTCTAATTAGATCTTCTTAAATTTCAGCAAGTTTAATTTAGGGCTAATTATAATTGGATAAACTCTTTCATAGAAAGGTCTATTTTAAGCTATGATAATAACAATTAATGATAATATTCATGACATTAAATCATAATAAGTCAAAAATGATTACCTGATGCCAAAACAATATATGCATCATGCAAATAGAAACTAAAGAGGAGTATGTGCACTATGCACAAAAGTCATTTAAAAAGAAAAAATAAGAGAGTTGGTATCATAAAATTACAATTTTTCCAGAAAAATATGTAAAAGTGATACAATTTAAAACTTTCATTTTAATTAATTATCTCTATTTTATTTCTACAGTTAATTTAAGAATTTTTTACTTATTAATATTGAAATAAACTTTGAGTTTAAAATTAAGGCTTTAACAAAAAATGCTTCTTGATTCATTGACTCTATGTTTCTTTCAGCTATACTACTCATTTATTGAGTTTATATTTACACTTTTATTCATGTAATATTGTAAATTTTCTGTATTAGAAGAGCTACAAGGGGAACATATTTGAAACTAGATGCTGCATAAACCCATGGATCAAATGGTTTTGTAACCATTGGTTTCCATCAGATCAACAGCATATTGGAAGCCCCTTATCTGAAGCTACAGACTTTAATATTTAATAAGTAATTATCATGTTTACTTATTGAGTTTATCTTTCGTTGAAAAGTTTCCAAATCGCTTCTTGGAGCGGTAATTAAAACCTCTGTTGATTATTAAAACTAGCAAAATTTTGAAAGTTTGGATCAACTATCACTTAAAATTAGCTAGCCAATCACTATTTTCCTTAAATGATGAGTAACCCTAATAGCTAATAGTTGCTTAGCTGTTAATTATAGTTACGTGCTGTCAGCAGACGTCAAAAGCAAACAAACATTCACATTGTTCACATTAGCTCTTCTTTTTATTGTCTTCGTTTTACTCTAATTTTATTTGAATGCAATTTTAAAGATTTATTTATTAATTAAAATAAATAAATATTTAGCTGCAGATAATAACAGATATGGTTTGATAAATATAGTGAGTCAGGCTGACCGCAAGAATCAGCTGCTATGCTCAGCTTCACTTTTGGGGCACTCCCTTATTGGTATGTGTTTCTGGTTCCATAGCTGATAATTAGCTTTTTTTGGAGGTTGAGGTATTTTTATATATTATATTTAGCCATGGTTATAAATTTTAGGGCAGCAGTTATGTTGTCGAGTTGGGGTAGGGTACTGCAAAGATAACAGTTGTTCTAAAAACGTATTTTTTATAGTTGTTCACTGCTAATTTAGCAGAAAATTCTTGATTATTTCAAAATTTAATTTTGTTCATTATTATAGTTTTCTAAGAGTAGTTATAGTTTTTATTATAAAAATTTATAATTGTTTTATTTGTGCATTTTTTAAATATCTCTATTACTCTATCAAGGTCTTATCTTAATTTTTTTACTTTTTATTGAGGAATTATACTTTTGACATGTGCGATGGGAGATTGATAATTCTGCATTATCTTGAAATACAATTTTCGAAATAATTTTATTTTCAATAATATTTTTGATTTCAAAGACAAATCAATTCATTCTTAAATTTTGCTATTTGACATAAATGGGATCTTTTCTATAATTATTATGTAATGATATCAAACGATATCTAATTTTTTTTTTTTAACTGAAATATATGTTTGATTTATTTTTTTCCATATAACTTGTGCTTGAAATGTTTATCTTTTTTATTGTATA